>CM077166.1:46822839-47123558 GCA_039583875.1 Platanthera guangdongensis
GAACCCTAGTGGGCCCAATAAAAGTAACCCGAACCCTACCCGTGACCCGGTAGAAGGTAACTATAGGCGGGAATAGAGCTAGAGAACTCTGATTTGAGTTTCGTCAGTTCCTGTGACCTCGTATAGTCGGTACGAGCGCATCAGAACTCGTTCCATTGGAACCCCGATGTCATGTGGTGGTTGTAACCATTCCTCGTAAAATGCCACGAGAGCCAGACTTTGGATATCAGCCTCGAGAACTCCGATTTGAGTTCCGTTAGTTTCTGTGGCCTGTCGTATAGTCGATACGAGCGCATCAGAACTCACGCATCACGATTGAAAGATCTAACGATGGATATAGACATTTTGATCATTTTTAGCGCGCCGCGACCCGCGACGTGTAGATTTTGGACTTTTACAAAACGAAACACCGATTCGACCCCGGTCATTGGCGTTGGATTCGTATGATCAATACAAAGTCAACGGAATTGATTCCGGTCAGTTTCAATAATGGGTGGTCAAACCATGGCCAAATCAAGCTCAACTGTGCACCAAAAAGCGTGTGCACACCAAATGTGACCCAACACCCCAACTTTGATCCAAACCCGATCACTTGGACTAATTTTGACTTTGACCCCATGAGTTGATCCACCAGGGTTGACTTAGGTCAAACCCTCCTTTTCCAATTTTTGGAAATTTTACCTAAGGAGGAGGTCACCCCCCTCTCCATGGGTAAATGGAACATTTCCACCTTACCCATAGGGGCCACCAATTATTGAGATGGGAGGGAGTGGGACCAAGTGCTGGCCCACCAACTTTTCCCCCACTCCCGTCTCATTTTCCCTCTCCCATTTATGGAAGCCCAAGCCCATAAGGGGCCCAACCTCATTTTCCCACATGAGCAATTGCCTTGAGCCTCCAGCTGTCCTTGGACAGCTGGAGGGACAGCTGGAGGGTGGAGATTAATCCCTCCCTAAGGAGGGATTAATCCCACATTGGGTAAGGGGAGGAGATCCCCTCCCCTCCAGCCTATATAAAGGCCCCTCCCCCTGATAATCTCCGTACAAGCCCAAAAAGTAACTCCCCCACCCCTACCCAAGCTCTGCCGGAGCTTAGGTCGCTGGAAAAGGCAAGCTCGAGCTCCACCACCACCTTCAATGGCGGCTCGGCCAAGACCCTCCCAAGCTCCTCCTCCACAGGTAGAAACCTTCCCTCTCCCTCCTCCCTATCTTTTGGATGTTTTGCATGCGATCTCCGGCGGCCGTAGCGCCGCCGCCATCACCCCTTCCCTCCTGTTCAAAAAAAAAAAAGCTCCGGCGATGGCCAGCGGCGGCAGGCCGGCAGACCACCACCGGAGGGAGCGTCCACCCCCCGAGCAGTCGGCCGGGGGCGGAGTCACGGTCGGCCGGGGGCGGGGAAGGCCCCTAAGGGCGGCTGGATTCGTACAGCGGGGGGGGGGGGGATGATGAATAGTAAAAAATAATAATATATTATATAAATTATATTAATATATTATTATAATATTTATAAATATTATAATATTATAATTAATAATGGGTTTGATTTTTCAGAGACTAAAATATGCTCCTACAGAAAAAGTGTTGAACATGATAAATGTTTATCTTGTTGAGGGCTTCCTCCACAAAAATTGGTTTGATATTTTAAAAGCCCAAAAAAAATTATTTGGACAAATTGAAGGTCCAAAACTCTTTGAAAAATTATGAAATTTTTCTAGGCTCACTTTAATCCCTCTTAGAAGTTGTGACAAAAATTTGGGATCATGATGACAAGATTTGATATTTTTCCCAAATTATGAAAGCCTAGGATCGCGCTGGGAATTTATTACGCTCGTTTTCTCCGAAAATGAAAATTGGAGCGCGCGACTATCTTTTTAAATTTAAATTATAAATTCAAATTGTCTTATCGTCGAGAGTGGCCGTGGCAAGTAATCAAGCTCCGTGTGCTCCGAGATTTCGTGAAACCGTCGAGCGCCTCAACTCTCGAGTGATTTGGGCACGCTTAGAAAGTGAGAGTACGAATAGTGCGTTATGAAGCTTCTTGACGGATAATAAGGAAGTAACTCCTAATAAGCTCTGATCCTGTTAAGCCGTGAATTAATAAGGCACAACCCAATTACTATAAGATCTTAATAATGAGAGTAACCCAAGGAAGCTTTTAAAAAAACTTAGATGGAACTAAATGTGCCTCCTGAGAACGGAGATGGAACTGAAGCCTCCTGGATGGAGTGATTGGACTACTAACCATTTTCTTTGTGATTATTCTAGTCTTCCACTGGTCCAGCTCCTTTATTCATTTCAGTTCAGTTCTTTCAGTTCAGTACTACCCAGTCTCGTACTGGTCAAGTTCGATTCAGTTCAGTACTTTCAATTCAGTACTACTCCAGTCTAGTACTGGTCAAGTTCATTTCAGTTTAGTACCTTCAATTCAATACTACTCCAGTCTCATACTGGTCAATTCATTTCAGTTTAGTACTTTCAATTCAGAACTACTCCAGTCTA
The DNA here is from genome assembly GCA_039583875.1 of Platanthera guangdongensis. NCBI lineage: Eukaryota > Viridiplantae > Streptophyta > Magnoliopsida > Asparagales > Orchidaceae > Platanthera > Platanthera guangdongensis. The sequence continues at coordinate 46,825,338 of CM077166.1, forward strand.
GTACTGGTTATGTTCATTTCAGTTAAGTACCTTTAGTTCAGTACTACTCCAGTCTTGTACTGGTCAAGTTCAGTTCAATTAAGTACTTTCATTTCAGTACCACTCCAGTTTCATGCTGGTCACGTTTCATTACAGTGCTTAAATTATGCAACTTTTGTTTGGCAGCTTTATTTACCACACTTCATTCCTGCATTTCACTAATATAAACCCGGGTCCTGCTCTGACGAGCAGTTATCTTTTAAGGTCGAGCCTTAATTGGGGATAACTGGAGTTGAGGTGTTCCTCCGAGTTTAGCCTCATATAAAGCGCTTCCAAGCTCCTTGTCGAAAGTTGAGCTAAGCGTTGCTGCCTGAAGATTAACATATAGTAGGGTAGGCCATCGCAGAACCAGCGCATATTAGCTTGATTATTTGATTGATTGCTTGTGAACTGCTTGCGGTAAATTGTGGCAGGTCAGTCCCTTTCACAGACCGTTCATACCGGTGCGGGAAGGTCGACGACTTAAGGCGACAGGGAGATGGATACCATGGGTGACCGACTGTTATGTTGTCCCCGTTGGGTTTTCTTCCGTTGTTCGGCCAAAATATTGAATCACCGGATGTCACTCACATCTAAGAGTACACGGGGTTGTATGTTAAGGCCTAGGCTATGTGGTACGACCACCCCCAGAAGTGGCAGGACTGGCCACTGTCACCGACGTCCACATCGATGAGGACCGTGGGGCTCGCTACCCTGCTTGAAAAGAAGCGGTTCATACTATGTCGACATAGGGTTGTGTGCGCGGCTGTGAATGCTTGCAGTATGTGCGTGGCTGTGAATGAATGCGATAGAATATAGGTTGAGAATACCTATTGTGTTGTTATGCTAGTGGAGCTTTAATGTATTGTTGCTGCTTTTCTGGTTATACTATGCTGCGCTTCTTATAATTGCTTCTAGCCTATATATATGAAATGTTGTACTAACTCTCCCTTGCTTCGGCTATCTACGTTTGCTGGGTGGGTGTGTGCTCGTCCCCAGGATATGGATCAGGGGAGGAGATTTGTTTCTACTTAGCTCTGTGACTAACGGTTATTTAAATAACCATTCATAGGAAATGGAGCACCGTAGTGACCCACAACCGCAAGAAATTGCGCCAGCAGATAGAACTACTCGAGCAAAAGCACCCCCGACATCTTCAGAGTTTCGTGACGTGAGTACCGACGAGCTAATTAGGGAGAGAGAGTGAGGAGTTATATGTAGTACTTGTACAGCCTCCGGGCTTATATATATATATATATATATATATATATATATATATATATATATATATATATATATATATATATATATATATAGGCTAAGACCTTATACACGTGTAAATATATATGATGATATATATACTGGTTTCCTGTTAATGCTTTTGCAAATCTCTGATGTGTTGTGAATGTTGTGATTCCAGCCAAGCAAGACGGCCATCAAGTGCTTAGATAAGGTGGGATGTTGCCCCTAAAGAGCACTGGGTGGACGTCTTGGGCAGTAAGATTCCCTCCAGCCTGACCCGGGTAAAAGTTGGGGGAAGGGGTTTATAGAGAGGAGCTCCTCACCTCATGGGATTAATCCCACATCGGCAGGGGGGGGGGGGGAGTGGCCACCATCCCCAAGCCTATAAAAGGCCTTACCCTGCATGCTTTCCCCCACAACAACCCACCAGAGCCCAGGGCACCATCACCGAAGTCCCAGCTCGCTGGAAAACTTTCCACCACCCAATCTTTCCGCCGCCTCCAATGGCAACTCGGCCGGGGCATTTCCAATCTCTTCCAGGCCAGGGGGAACCTTCTCCCCTATCCCTTTCAAGTATTTTGGATGACCTGCATGGGCCTCCCGGCAGCCAGAGCGCCGCCGACACCACCCGAGCCAAGCTCCAGGTCGGGTGGTGGCCGCAACAGGCTAGCCCCTCCCAGTGCTGGTGGTGGTACTGAAAAAGGGCTAAACCATCGGGGATGACATTCCCCTGTGGTGGAAGGCCGGGGTGCTGCCGGAAAACGCCGCTCCGGCGGCACCCGAGAAACAGAGATTTGCTCTGTTTTTGCTCCGATGGTGGCTGGCGGTGTTTGGTCGTCGGGCCACCAGCGGAGAGAAGCCCTGACCCCAGCACGCTGGACGGGGGTGGTTTCGTGGTCGGTATGGCCACTAGAGAGGCAGGGTGGTGCGTCTGAGCTGGGAGCAGAGCCACCGTCACCCTGCTCTCGAGATTTCAAATTCTGGTGGCCGGCGGCGGTAGACCGCCAGATCGCTACCCAGAGACTCGCCAGCCCCCGATGAGTCGATCGAGTGTGGCGATGGTGCCCAGTAGTGGCTGGCCGGCAGTGGCAGAGGGCCACCGCCTCCTTCACCGACGGGACGAAATCACCGTTGTCCAAATATCGCGATGAGATGGACGACGGAGATAACCTCTTTTCCCCCTCCCGCCTCATCTTTTGTGCCCCCATGGCAGATCTGTGGCCAATCCGCCGCGGGGAAACACTGGCCAATTCCTCTGTCTAGCGCGATCCTGGACGCAAGATCAGGCTTGATCTGCTATATGCAGAACAATTTGTAAATCAAAACGTTGTATATTTTTTATAAAAGAATATAGGCTCCTAGGGAAAAAGTGTTGAACATGAAAGTTGTTCCCCTTGATAAGGGCTTCCTCCACAAATTTTTGAGATTTTTTGAAATTAGTTTGGTAATTTTAAAAGCACAAATAAACTTTATTTGGCCAATTTAGAGGCCCAAAACTACTCGAAATTTTTTGAAAAAAATGCTAGTCTCACTTTAGGCCCTCTTAAAGGTTGTACTAAAATTTGGAAACCTTAGGATTAAAATTGAATATTTTTCAAATTTCTTGGTGCCTAGGGTCGACTCGGAAATTTGCGCGCCCAAATTCTTCGAAAATGAAAATCGAAGCACGCGACCACTTTTAAGTTGAATGATAAGTTCAATTATTTTACTAACGAGATTGATCGAGGCAAGTGCCAAGCTTTGAGTATTACGAGGTTTTCTTGAACTACTTAGCGACTCATCTTTATTTGTTACAAACTTCTCAAGTAACTTGAACAGACTCAGGAAATGAAGTACGAGCAATGAAACTGCAAATTATTCTCGACGAATAATAAAGATGTAACCCTGAATAAATCCTTCAAGTCCGATTAAGCCATGCAACTTAACTATTATCAGACCGGATTAATGGAAAACCCCAAAGAAACCTCCTGAGAACGGAGATGGAACTGAACTAATCCTCCTGAGAACGGAGATGGAACTGAACTAAGCCTCCTAAGAACGGAGATGGAACTAAACTAAGCCTCCTGAGAATGGAGATGGAACTGAAGCTACCTGAATGGAGTGATTGGAATACTAACCATTTTCTTTATGTTTTATTCCAGTCTCGCACTGGTCCAGTTCATTATTTCATTTCATTTCAGTACTTTCTTTTCAGTACTCCAGTCTCGTACTGGTCCAGTTCATTTATTCCTTTCAGTTCAGTTCATTTCTTTTAAGTACTATTCCAGTCTCGTACAGGTCCAGTTCCTTTCAGTACTTTCAGTTCCGTACTACTCTAGTTTCGTACTGATCCTTTTTCATCACAACATTTCAATTATGCAGCTTATATACTAACAATAACTTTTATTACCACAGTTTTATTTTTGCAATTTATTATTTTTAAGCATGGGTCCTGCCAAGACGGGCAGTGATTTTATATGTTGAGCCTTAGTTGAGGATAACAGGAGTAGTTGAGATGTTCCTCCTAAGTTAGCTCAAAGTAAAGTTCTCTCACGCTCCTTGTCGAAAGTTGAGCTGAATGCCGCTTTCCCGAATTGTTTGAAGCATAATAGGGCAGGCCACTGCAGACCTGATGCATGCTAGTAAATTAATAATTTGATTGCTTGTAAATTGCTTGCAGTAAATTGTGATGGGTCAGTCACTTCCGCAGATCGTTCGCACCGGTGCGGTAAGTTCGACGACTCAAGGCAACAGGGAGATGGGTACCACGGATGAACGACCATTATGTTTTTCCCCATTGGGTTTCCTCTGCTGGTCGGCCAAAATATGGAATCATCGGATGTCTCTCACATCCAAGAGTACATGGGGTTGTACATAAGGGCTTGGGCTGTGTGGTACGAAGACCACCCCCAGAAGTGGCAGGACTGGCCACTGTCACTGACGGCCACATCGGTGAGGCCTGCGGGGCTCGTTATCCTACATGAAAAGAAGCGGTCCATACTATGTCGACATAAGGTATTGTGCGCGACTGTGAAGTTCTGCAATGTGTGCGCGACTGTGAGTGCCTGCAATAGGTTCACGGCTTAAAGGCCTGCGATGTTCATTCAAGTTTGAATACTATTACGATGTTATGCTAGTAGAGCCTATAATATAACTAAAGAATATTACTACTGCTAGTCCAAATATATCATGTTATACTTTTTGATTGCTCCTGGGTCATTTATGAAATGATGTGCTAACCCTTTTTTGCTTCAGCTATCTTATTTTGTTGGGCGTGCGCTCTCGTCCCTAGAATATATATCCGAGGAGGAGATTTGATTCTACTTAGCTCTGTGACTAATGGTTATTTTAATAACCATTCACAGGAGATGGAGCATCGTAGTGACCAGCTGCTGCAGGACGATACGCCAACTGATAGGACTACCTGAGCAGAGGCACCCCCATCGTATATAGAGTTTCGAGACGTGAGTACTAGCGAGCAGAGTTGAGAGAGAAAGGAGTTGCTAATTGCAGTATTATTATGGCCTACGGGCTCTATGTATAGATAGTGGCTACGGCCTTTCGCTTTTCTATTAAATATATATGTTGTGATATATATTTACTATGTCTTCCTGATAGTGCTTCCACTGTACTCTGTGATGTGATGTGAATGTTATGATTCAAGTTGAGCAAGGCAGTCATCCAATGCTTAGTGGAGTGGGTCATTACCCTTTGAGGAGCACTCGGTGGGCGTCTTGGGCATGTAAGATCCCCTCCAGTCCGACCCGAGCAAGGTTTGGGGGGGGGGGGGGGTCTCATAAATGGATCGGAGCGATCATGATCCTTCCTTGTGGAGCAGTCTCAGGATCCCTCTATCCCTTGCTTCATTCCTTGGTTCGGGACGAACAATACAGCGAAAGCCTGGTGGACCCTAGTGTAGAGGTTTAGGGATTACGGGCTATACGATAGCACACCCACGCACCTTCGTTTCCGCTTTGTTAGTCTTTTGCATATTTCCCATATTTTTGCAAAACACTGACATTCGTTTTCTATTACTTCTTCAGATACCAGAGTACAGTAACGAGAGAGCCTCCTCCAAAGGATATGTCCCTGCTACCCCACCTCCAGACCTAGTTGCTCCTACAACTGTACCGTTCGCCGAGACAGAGTTGGGGCAGACGTTGACAGCTATTTTAGCAACGTTTCAAACAGCTTTGGCACAACCACCACACTAGTTGGTGGTACCTATTGACTTGTTTATGACCTTCGGGGGGCTAAGGCCTCCTACCTTTAGAGGAACAGAGACTGCCATACAGGCAGAGGAGTGGGTCGAGCGTGTAGAGGAGCTGTTGGTAGGAATTATATGCCCGACAGTAGTTGCAGTGTCTCTAGTAGTGACTTTGTTAAAGGGATATGCTAGATACTGATGGAGAGAGGCCAGCTGCTCGACGTTCAGAGGACGACCGTTAAGCATGATCCTGTGTGGGGAGTTCTCAGAGGCCTTTCTAGAGCACTTTATCTCGGACGCCGACCGAGCTGCGCTGTAGGAGAGGTTCTTACACATCCGACAGGGTAATCAGACATTGCTAGATTACGAGAGAGAGTTCATCCACATGGCATGTTTTACTGGGCATTTAGCAGCCTCAGACAGAGATAGAGCTGCTCGCTTCTACCGAGGCTTGAGATATGACCTGACATAGGCCTTGATTATTATCTCTCAGTCCACCTTCCACACCATAGCGACTCATGCTGTGGCATTAAAGTTAGATCAGAGGATGGTAGCCCAGCAGCACCGAGGACAGGTTGAGGTCCCCAGAGGTCAGGGATAAGATAGAGGAGTAGTTCCCGCCGACAGGAGAGAGACCGTAGATAGAGACAACACAGACAACCATATAGGCTCCCACCAGCACCACCAGTACCCCCAGCACCGCAGTAGGAGCACAAGCCAGCTCCAGTATCACAACCAACCCTGATAGCCAGACGAGATGTTCCCTTTGTAGGGAACTGCTTCTTGTGCCAACAACCAAGACATATGAGGGCCTTCTGCCCGCAGGTGGCAGGAAGACCAGGATTAGGAGCTGATCAGGGAGGACAGGAGACACCAGGATAGGGCCAGAGTGGTCACAGATGTAGAGCTGGTAGGAGAGGTCAGCAGGGTCGCACAACACCCTTAGAGGCCCATGCCTTAGACCTCCAGTATGGACCATCCCCCGTTGTTATGATAGGTATATATCTTAGGCGATGAAGATACATTAGATATTACTACCTATATATTAGCTTTTGCGCATATACATTTCCATATCAGATATATGTTTTGTTAAATTATACACACACACACACACACACACACATAAACACACACACACACACACACACACACACACACACACACACACACACACACACACACACACACACACACACACACACACACACACACACACACACACACACACACACACACACACACACAAACACAAAACACACACACACACACAAACACACACACTCCTTCAGGACTACTTTTGGTAGAAGGATATCCTACAAAATCTCTCTTTGATACAGGAGCAACACACTCTTTTGTATCCCAGGACTTCATTGTGTTGAAGGAAAATGTCGTCCGATTGTCTGGACTATCCATCCAGATTCGTCTACCTAACAGATCAGATATGAGAAACCCATATCCGACGAGTAGTGGGCGATAGGAACCAGATCGGCCAAGACCAGCAGTCCGGTTCGTCCAAGTGGGGTGGACCGTTTGAGGGGAGAGTGGAGCAGGCCGGCTAGCACCCGCCCCAGGGGCTCCCCGAGCGGCGGACGAGTGGAGCAGGTCGGCTCGCACTTGCCCCAGGAGTCTCGACAGGCGGCAGGCGAGTGGGGCAGGCCGGGCCCACACTCGCCTAAGGTGGATAGAGGCGGCGAGTGCCGGCTCCATCAAGCACTCGCCGCCCTCGGCGAGTGGAGGTTCTAGAGGGTCACTCGCCTAATCTCCTGTGAGGTGCTTTTACTATTTTGTTTCTGCTGGTCTGTCCATAGCTTGTTAGAACAGCGGAGTTATGCTATTGGCAGACCCAGTTGGGCTGCACATAGCTGTTCAAAATAGCTGAGGTTGGCTATTTGCAGGCCATTTTTAGAAATCTATAAATAAACACAAGGGGTCTGCTAGATGCATGCTTTCTTGTGCCCGGGTCTTCTTGCACTTTCTGAGGTATACTTAGCTCGACATTTGGCTAGGGAGGGGAAGCGTTCTAAGATCTTCCGGATGTATGGAGGGACCTCCACGTCGAGCCCTTGGGTCTGTCCCATGTTCTTTTTCCTTAATTGTTCAGCTCATGGGAGAGAAGTAAGTGTGCGATCACCCCTTCCCCAAGGGTGAACTAGACAGAGACCAAATTTTCGGTTTAATTATTTTTGGTGCGGTGAGCGTGGAGCGTGATCAGCATAAAAAATCATTAGCAGGCTAGATGGCTGGAGGAGAAGGGCAAGGTTCGGACAGGGCCGACTCGCCACCCCCTCCCCCTCTCGCCATAGTGGGGATATTCGAAGACTTCGGGAAAGAAGTGCTCGGCCTCGTCAGGTTCGCACTCGGCGCATGAGCAGAGTGCTCGACACCAGCTATTCTAATCGCCGCCGCCCCAGCTCTAGGTGAGGATGCCCCAACTCGACGAGCTGGTAAGGATGTCGTAGAGGAGGGGAGATGGTGCTAGCTCCCCAGGCGAGTGCTTTTCCCGGGCTCGGCGAGCGGATGCCGATTCAGCGAGATGGGGGTGCGAGACCCTTCGGCTCACCTCAGCAGGGGGAGGCAGCCCCTTCAATGAGTTGATTTCTTCTGCCCCGGTTCCAGAGGGGTTCAAGGAACCGGAGATGTCCTACTGGAACTAAGTCTAAAGTTCATCGAACTGATTTTATGCTTTCGTCGAGCTGAGCTTATCATTCGTCGAACGGAGCTCAGCATTCGTCGAGCTCAATACCTAGACAGACATAATTTTGTCTAAGTGTTGTGGCGTTGAGTGATACCTACTCACTCAACACCTTTGGTTCTAATGATTGAATTTTGTCGAAGTCCACAGATGCTGAGTCATGATGACGTCAACAAAGTCAAAAATTCGACCAAAATTCAAATATTGTGGAAATGCTGTCAGAGACTTTGGCGACCAGCTGTTATCATCTTCTACACTTTTCAAGAAGTATTTTCATCATTAAGTGTTGGGGCCCACACACAGCAAAGAGCTGTTGAATCAAGATTAAATGGAAAGCATGCGCTGATTGGATCAATCTCAGCCATCAATCCTGATGGTGGGACCCACTGCTCAATTCGCTTTCAGAGAATAAAAAGAAGCAAATCAGCTAGAGCAATTAATCAATTCCTTGTCTAAGTTTTCTAAAAACGAAAGTGCGGCCGAACTTCATCTTCTTCCTCGCCATTTCCGTCGAGCCTGAAAAATTTGTTCTGCACAGAGAACCTTGCTTGGGAAAGAGATAGCTGAAACAATCCCCAACTGCAACAGCAGGATCAGAAGCTATTCTGAGCAAGCAGATCTACAAGTTATATAGAGAAAATAAAGCTGGTTGAAGAAAAAAGTCTACTGCCTACTTATTGTCTTCAATAGCAATAGCTTGAACTGATATCTGCTTAGTCCAAGAAGAAGAAGACACAGAGATCTTGCTCTGGTGCCTATTCATCTCACTCTTTATTTCTTATTATGTAAATATTCTCGGTGATTCTGAAGTTGTAATCTTGTATTATAAAGGCTGAGGTCTTAGTGACCTGTGTTTGCCTTTGTGCTGGGTGATAGGTCTTTGTGACCTGGGTTGTGCTTAGTGCCTAAGTTGTAGGTCTGTGTGACCTGTATGGTCCTGCGGGATCTATACTGTAAGCTATTAAGTAGCTGAGTTCTGGAGGGAGAGCCGAATCAAACACTGTTAGATAGGCGTAGAGGGACAGTGGATGTACCCAAGATTGGGGAACCACTATAAAATTATTGTGTCGTCTGTGAATGTTCTTGAATGCTTATAACTAATCTAATCACAAGGCACGGAAATCTGATAACAAGTTAGAAATTTTAAATAGAGACAAAAACCTATTCACCCCCCTCTAGGTATTTAGCTAGCCTTGAAAACAAGACTTTCAGCTACTGCTATGGCCTAATTGCTATGTTAGATGAAGAATCCAGCCAGGAACAACCAGATTAACCAAAGGTAAATTCTCTGTCCAAGTCTTCTTCTGAGTCAGGCTATGAGACCAGCCCAGATTCTGAAGCTCATTCATCAAGAGATGAAGGAGATTCTGAGTCTGAGGACGATGTCAATTCTGTAATTGACAAATATGGCATCCTTCTGAGTGCTTTCAAGGAAAGCAAGCTGCTGGCTAAGAAGCAAGCTAAGGAAATTGCCTCCCTTCAGCTTGCTGATTCAGCTTCACTGCTTGATCAAAAATTGAAAGAGATCAGTGAACTAGAAACTATTTATTTCAGATAGGTACCATAGAGTACCAAGAAAATAGAATCAGTGACTTGGAAGTGCTGCTGGAGTGAGAGAAGAGAATAGTGGCTAGCTATTCAAAGCCCAGTTCAGTGCTTCTCTTGATATATGCCTTCGCTTCCCAAAAGGGTAAGAAGGGGTTGGGTTTCAAAGGAAGCACTAGTGTTGTCAATCCCAAAAGGAAGGGAAAGGCTCCAGTGTAGCTACTAGCCTCCAGGCCTCCTATTCCTTTCATGAGAGGTCTAGTACCTTCTAACAGGTATGATTAAGAGAGTATCCATGGTCACTATAAGAATGGTAGATCCTCTGGAGTGAACACAGATGTTCACTGTCAGGGTGGAAAATATTACAAGGGTGCAAGTGCCTTCAAGACAGCCCATGAGGAAATACAAATGGTCCATCCTAGACCATTTATGTTTGGTGCATCAACCCCTTCACTCAAGGGTAAAGCTACATACTATTCTCATAAAATTCCAACCCACTCAAAGACTAAGGGCAAGTTTATAAGTAGACCAGACTTAGGCATCTCTGAGGCCATCAATAGTGTGCTCTCTGAACAAAAAGCAGATGCTGGTAGGGCTCAAGATATCCCAAGCACTTCTACTGCCAGACCCACCACTAATCAGATCAGGGCTGGGAAACACAAGAACAGGACTGTTGCTGCACTTTTTATACCAAGAGCTGTTGTCAACACAGCCACTAGACCAACTCTTAAAATAAGGTACAATATCTATGAGTGTTTATGCTGTGGCAAAGTGGGGCACTATATTATAGATTGCTGGCATAATACAAGTATGCCAAGAGCAAGAAAGAACTTACCTGTCAGAAGAGCTGCAGGTAGGCATGTTTATTATCAGACTAACATGCACCTAGGACCCAATAAGAATTGGCGTCCTAAGGTTAACTGATTTATGCCTTGTAGGTTAGTATAAGTGGTCATTCCCCTAAATGGTACTTGGATAATGGGTGTTCTAGGCACATGACTGGAACAAGGAGCATGTTGAAGGAGTACACTCCTATAGAGAATGGACCCAAAGTCATCTTTGGTGGTTCAGAAAGGGGAGTAACTAAAGGGTATGGTAAGATATCAAATGACATAATCACCATCACATAATAGCTTATATGAAAGGGTTGTAACACAGCCTCATAAGCATAAGCCAACTGTGTGATCTTGGCTATGACATTTATTTCCTCAAGGATGAATGTCAAATTAGGAGGTCAAGTAACCAAGGGGCATCTTGATAGGCACTAGGATAGGAAATAACTATTTTCTTAATTTTGATTGTGAAAGTAAGGAATCTCCCATATACCTGCTTGCAGATGAGAAAGCCTCATATTGTGTCCAATGGTACAAGAGGCTAGCTCATCTGAACTGCAAGACCATAGGCAAACTCTTTAGTGAAGAGTTAGTCAGAAATGACCCCAAGTTGAAATGCACTAAGGAGGGTATCTACTCTGCATGCCAAAAGGGTAAATAGACCATGAACTCCTTCAAGAGCATTAGGGATAAAGATTCAGTGAGGTGCTTATACCTCCTGCATATGGACTTGTTTGGTCCTATGTCAGTTCAAAGTCTAGGTAGGAAAGTCTACACCCTTGTGGTTTTTGATGACTTTTCTAGTTTTTCTTGGGTGTTCTTCCTTAAGAGAAAGGATGAAACCCTTGAAGTCTTCAAGACTTTTATTAAGGAGATACAGAATGAACTAGATAGTACTGTTGTCAAAATCAGAAGTGAGCATGAGACTGAATTTTAGTCTGCAAGCATGAAAAGGTTCTGTGAAGAGCAAGGGATTCACCAGGAATTCTCCTCTCCTAGAACACCCCAGTAAAATGGAATTGCTGAGAGGAAAAACAGAACCCTCATAGAGGCTGGTAGGACCTTATTAAGTGACACATCTCTCCTAGAATATTTTTGGGCTAAGGTAGTAAACACTATATGTCATGTCCTTAACAGTCTTCGATCACCAAAAGCCACAAGAAGACTCCCTATGAGATCTTGAAAGGCATAAAACCAAACTTATCATACTTCAAGATTTTTACTAGTAGTGCTATTTACTTAATAATGGAAAGTCCTATATGACTAAGTTTGCTGCCAAGTTCCATGAAGGGATCTTTGTTGGGTACAAAAACAACAGTAGGGCATATATGATCTACAACTTGACATGTCAAGTTGTAGAAGATTCAGTTCATGTTGTTTTTGTTGAATCAAATATGATTAATTATAAGCTGTCTAGCTCCTCTTCTAGTTCTGCAGGCATAGAGCAGATGATGGACAAGCTTACCATCAAGAAAGATGCTCCAGCAGTCCAAGATAAGATAAAAGACGTGTGATGTCCAAAGATAGCTCAAGACTCACAAGTTGAGGATAAAGAACAACCAGTTGAAGACAATCAAGAGTAACTAGCTGAAGTTAGATTGATTCTGGTTGTAAGGCATCTAAGGGATCAACTAGCACACCAAATCATTGGTGAGGCAAGCCAAGGAGTACTGATCAGGAGTAAGAGTATCAACACAACACTCTACTCAAGTTTCCTGTCACAAGTAGAGCCCAAGAAGTTTGAAGAGGCAATCAAAGACCAATTTTTGGATTAGAGCAATGCAGGAAGAACTGAACTAGTTCAAGAGATGTAGAGTCTGGAAGCTGGTTCCCAGACCTAAGGGACATAATGTGATAGGAACTAAGTAGATCTACATGAACAAGTTAGATGAGAATGACATTATAGTCAAGAACAAGGCTAGATTGGTGGCTAAAGGATACATGCAAGAAAAAGGGATAGATTTTGACAAGACATTTGGCCCAATAGGCAGATTGGAAGCAATAAGACTCTTCCTTGCATTTGATGCCTATCAAGGCTTCAAAGTCTACCAGATGGATGTGAAGTCTGTCTTCTTGAATGAGGACTTAAAGGAGGAAGTACATGTAGAACAACCATCAGGTTTATAGACTCTAACTCACATGACTTTGTTTATAGGCTTAAAAAAGCTCTATATGGGTTGAAGCAAGCCCCTAGAACATGGTATGAGACCTTGTCTAGTTTCCTTATTGAGAACAAATTCTCAAGGGGGAAATAGACAAGACACATTCCTAAGGAAATCTAAGGGCAAGATCATCCTAGTCCAGATACATGTTGATGACATTATATTTGGATCTACTGATGACAACCTTTACAGGAAGTTTGTTAAACTTATGCAAGAGAAGTTTGCGATGAGTAGTATGGGTGAGCTCAAATTCTTCTTGGGACTCCAAGTAAGACAAATAAATGTTGGCTTGTCCATATCCCAGTCCAAGTTCACCAGGGAGTTGATTAAGAAATATGGAATGGAGAATGCCTCCACCATAAAAACTCCCATGGGGACAAGTATACCTTTAAACATAGATGAATCAGGGAAACCTGTTGATGAAACTTTGTATAGAGGTATAATTGGCTCCCTTCTATACCTCACAACTAGTAGGCCTGACATCATGTATACTACATGTGTATATGCTAGGTATTAGGTCCGACCTAAAGAATCTCACTACTCTGATGTAAAGAGGATCTTGATATATCTTAAGGGCACCCCAGATATTGGCCTATGGTACCCTAGAAATAGGGATTTTGAACTAACCGGCTATTCAAATGTAGATTTTGCAGGATGCAAAGAGGACATGAAAATCACTACAGGAACCTGTCAGTTCTTAGGAGGAAGACTAGTGTCTTGGAACAACAAGAAGCACATACGTGTTATTATATCAACTGCAGAGTCATAGTACATTTTAGCAGGTAGATGTTGTGCTCAGTTGCTGTGGATTCAGCATTAGCTCTAGGATTATGTCATCCAAGTAAGTGAACCCCTCTTTATTGTGATTCTACAAGTGCTTTTTCTATTGCTAGGAATCCAGTCTCATATAAAAGGACTAAGCATATAGAAATTAGATATCATTTTATTATGGAGCATGTGGAAAAGTAAGATATCAACCTTGAGTTTGTCCCCACAGACAAGCAAGTGACTGACATCTTTACTAAGCCACTAGATAAAGCAAAATTCAACACCTTCAAGTTTGAGTTGGGTATGTTGAACCTAGTCTAGCTTCAGTCACTCCCTATAAATTTAGTTTTGGTGCAGGATATGTTTTTCTTGTAGGAGATGAAGACCTTAAGTAGTAAGAAGATCAAAGTGTCCATCTGTAAAATTGATGGAAAAAGTGGCTCCTATTGAGGGGGAGCTAGTCAGGCAGCTGCAGGAGCAGAATCAGCCTCATATAAAGAGGCAACTAGTAGTTGTACCAAGGGTATCAACTACAATCAAATTGGGGAAGAATCACATCAACACAAGCCAGCTCTTCCCTGACTATTCTTTAGAAATCAAAAGGGGGAGAGAAAGAAGAAATTCAAGTGGTATCAAAGGGCTTCAAGGATTAATCAAGTGTGGCATCAGAGCTTGATCAAGTGGCATCAAATTCAAGGGCAAAAAGAAATGCTGCTCTGATCAAGTGGTATCAGATTCAGAGGGGGAAAGAGATGCTCTCATGCAACATTCAAGTGGTCTCACACAACTTGCAGCAAAACAGGGGGAGCAGGTGATAACTTCACAAAATGAAGGTATCTTGTGCATCAATGTGCCGCATTTTGACTGATTTATTTCCAAAATATTGATCAAAAGCATGTGTAAACGAGTAAATTATCATTTGTGAGAAAATTCATGTATTATTAATATTTTAATTTATTTTTATGATAGAAAAACATTAAGAAAGTAACTTGTGCGGCTGATGATAAGCGTAAAGAGCATTCAGGAAAAGTTGCAGAAAAATTACAGGAATTTTGAAGCAGATTTTTGCTATTTTCTGGACAGAAAAAATATGTTGCAACAAATAAATATTTGTTGCAACAAATCTGCGAATTTGAATTTTTAAATTCTGAAATTAACTCAAATTTGACAGTTTTAAAAATGAAAGGAGGCTTCCTTTCATGAATCCTGGAGATCTTTTGAGGCCCTATTACCATATAAAAGGATTTTTAGATCTTTTTCATGATCTATTGTCATTTTGGAGGAAGAGGAGGCGATTTTAGGGTTCTTGACGGTGGAGAAGCGGATTCCGGCCGTGAGAAAGGGTAGATCCGAACTTTTGAAGCTATGGACTGTACGATCTTTATAGTTTTGTGTATTCCTTCTCTTACTATGAACTAAACTCTCCAAGTCTTGTATAAGGAGAATACAATGTGTGTTTTTATGGTGTATGTATCTTGGTTGTTGAGATTAGTTTGATGATTTGTCATCTTATGAACTTTTGAATTTACTTATGAGATTTTTGGCTTTGATCTTCATCTTATGTTGAAGGTTATTTTATTGTACCGAAAGAATCGAGAGACAAGTGGTGTAAAATGTTTAACCAAAGATCTCTACTTTTGCGTTGTACTTCGAGATTCGAGAGAGGAGAAGCGCAACCGCTCATTAGTTCACCGTAGTTTAGAGGGGCGGAGGAGACTCCCTACTTTTGCTAGTAGTCCGATTTTTTATGATAATCAATATTCTTCATTCTTCCTAAGTTAGAGATAACTAGGAGAATTTAGGACGTTGGGATTTCCGAGATTCGAGAGATGAGGATTTCTTCTATAAAAATTGTTGCATGATAATTCCTTCAACACTCTTAACTAATATTATTTCTTCCTATCATTTAGACGCACATAGGAAATCCGAAATACAAGGCTAATTTCTCTAATCGGTAAAAGAATTTCTAAGGTTTTTCATAGTTAAGATAGATTAAATCTCTATAAAAATTTTTCATTACTTCCAAAAATTACCTTAATCATCTTGTTTGGATTTAAAGAATGGTGTAGCTAGTACTTGCAAGCTTAGGTTAACCACTTCTCCGTGGGAATGATCTCACTCACACTTTATTACTTGTTACGGCACGTGCACTTGCGAGAGTACGCATAACCTGTTTCGGGCGTATCAGCAGGCAGAAAATATGGTAACTTTCCCAGATCTGCTCTATTAGAATAATACATTTTATTACTGTATATGTTGTGTGTCTCATTGACTAAGTAATGTGAACAATTTGAATAAGTGTTTTGACTTCTTACAAATATGGTGAGATTGTTGGGTCCATTGATCCACATGGCCTAGATTTGTAAGAAGTCAAACAAGTCAATGACACGCACGCCAGTTGTATTTGATGTGTGTTTGAGTTTATGCATGCAGGTAGACACCAAGCAAGCTGGTGGATAGGCAAGAATTTTTTTAAGTCCACAGACATTGAGTGAAACAAGCTCACTCAACGCTAGGTGCAGGGTGAAAACTTGAAGAAATGACTAAGGACAAAAGCGTCGAGACAAAAGTATCGAGATAAAAGTGTCGAGACAATTCAGACTGAAGTGTCGAGTAGCTCATGATAGTAGTGTCGAGACAATACAATTGTCTCGACACAATAAAGAACTGAGTGCAAACTTAATGATGTCGACACCCAACAGGTTGTAGTGTCGAGATAACTTAACTGTCTCAACACAGTGAAGATTTGAAAAACAGCTAAGTCCACAGGCGTTAAGTGAAGTCTATTCACTCAATGTCAGGTAAGTAAAATCGTTGAGTATATCTAGGTTAGTCTAAGCCTAACGATTAACAAGCTGTAAATGTGGCTAAGGTCGCAGACATTGAGTGTAGTCTACTCACTCAACGCCATACAACAAAAGGTTGTGAGACAGAGGCAGTCAAAGACTAAAAGAAACTGGCTGATAAGTGGCTATGTCCATAGGCATTGAGTGAAGTTCACTCACTCAACGTCATACCATCAAAATTGTTGAGTATTGCTCAGTTAGTCAAAGCCACAAAAATTCTGTGTAAATATTTGACTAAGTCCATAGGCATTGAGTGAAGCTCAGTCACTCAATGTTATGTGATAAAAAGTGTTGACTAACTCTCATCCAGCTAGAGCTAGTGTGTTCAGATATAAAAAATTGGCTAAGTCCAATGGAGTTGAATGTAACTTACTCACTCAACGTCAGATAACAGAAGAATATATATTAAGTAGTTTGGCGTTGAGTGAAGCTTACTCACTCAACACCAAGTGACAAAATCTGTCTAAGTCATATGTTGTTGAGTGATGAATGCTCTCAACGCCAAGTAACAGAAAGTTTGGCTAAGGAAGAAAGCCTTGAGTGATGAGGACACACTCAACGCTCTCAATGCCAAGGCAAAAAGCATTGAGTGGACTCAACACTCTCAACGTATAAAGACTGAAAAACTTTCTAAGTGTTTTGACGTTGAGTGAAGGTTTCTCATTCAACGCCTTATGATCGAAAAATTGTCTAAGTGTTTTGGCGTTGAGTGAAGGTTGCTCACTCAACGCCTAGTGATAGAATTCTGCCCAAGTGTTTTGGCGTTGAGTGAATGTTGCTCACTTAGAAAATCTATCTAAGTGTTTTAGCATTGAGTGATGCTTACTCACTCAACGTCTATGCTAATGTTTGATTTTGGCTAAGTCCACAGATGGCTGACGTCAGCATGAGTTAGCAAAAGTCAACAAAGTCAATGCAATTCAAAATCATTACAAGAAAGATGGAGTAAGTCATTGATGGCGTCAGTGGCCAGCTTTTGTCGTCTTCTGCAAATGGAAGGTGGCAAATTGGCAATTAAGGCTGGGCCCCTCAACGCAAAGAGTCGTTGATTCACAAGCAATAAAAGGGAAAGATTGGCTGAGTCGATAACAAGTAATTAGGGTTTTCTGAACACGCATTTGCGGCTGAGCATCGTCTTTGTCCTTGCCATTGCTGCCGAGCTAGAAGGACCTGTCTATTTCAGTCAACCTGAAAGAGAAAAGTGTTAGTTACTGCAATATTCATCTGCGACAGCAAGGACATGATTGATTCCTGAAAGAGAAGAGGCAGAGACTTCTACAAGTAACTTCCAGCACAAGCTGTGAATCAACTGAAGACCTTGTCAACTTATTGTTGTGAAGAAGAAAGGGCTAAAATCTGCTCAGCCCAGGAAGACAAACACAGAGCTTTTTCTCTAGGGTCTAATTAGTTTAAAACACTTCTATTTTTTGTAGGATCCTTGAGGATCTGAGTTGTAGGCCTAATCTATAAAGGCTGAGTGTGTAGGATTCTTGTGAGAATCTGAGTGGTAGGCCTGATTTATAAAGGTTGAGGTAGGATTCCTATAAGAATCTAAGTGGTAGGCCTGCGTTATAAAAGCTGAGGTAGGATCCAGTTGGGATCTGAGTGGCAGGGCATATTGCCTGAGCGGTAAGTCTTGGAGAAGACTGACTGGTCCTGCGGGATCGTGTTGTAAGCTCCTTTGAGCAGAGTTTTGGGGGAAGAGTCTTGTCTAACACACTGTTAGAAGGGCATAGAGGGACATTGGATGTACCCAAGATTGGGGAACCACTATAAAATATCTGTGTTGTCTGTTTAAACTTCCTGAAAGCTAAAATTAACAACTCACCAAGCACATCTATTAAGGTATAAGACTAGATAACTAAAAAGAGATCTAAAACCTATTCACCCCCTCTAGGTGTTTAGCTGACCTTGAAAACAATACTTTCACTTCGCTCTCCAGTACCACCCCAAAAAGGTTAATAGAGTGGATGAAGCACTGAGCCGCTAGCCCTCAACAGCCGGAAACTGGATGGAGCAGATTCCAAAAGATTGGTTCCAGTCCCTGATGGAGTTAGAGATTACTCTTGTTACTCGTAAAGATCCGAAAGAATTCCAAGCACAACTATATTGGATGGAAATCCAATGAGATATCCAGGATCGAATACGGGAAGCCCAGATGGTCGACCCAGAAAATTTTCCAATCATCCAGTCCTTACAAGAAGGGGCACAAGAAGAGTTTAATCTGCATGATGGGATCTTACAGTTCAGACACTATATATTTATTCCCTCTAACGGAGGAATCTGAGATCAAATACTTCAAGAAGCGCACCAGTCAAGGTATTCTATTTATCCTAGTGTAGTTAAAATTTATGTTGATATACGCTGGACTATTTACTGGCCTGAAATGAAGAAGTACGTCACCAACTTCGTGGTTCAGTGTCAGACTTGCTAGAGGGTTAAAGATGAGTGCCACAACTCAGGAGGCCTACTGCGGCCCCTACCGATACCAGAATGGAAATTCAAGGATATTTCCATGGATTTCGTTCACAACTTACCCCGATCCCGTACCAGAAATGACTCTATATGGGTTGTCATGGATTGGCTTACCAAGGTGGCACAATTTATTCCAAACCGACAGGGCGACAGAGTTGACATCCTGGCCAAACTGTTCATAGAACGAGTGGTCTGGTTCCACGGAGTGCCGAAGTCCATTATATTGGATTGTGATGGACGTTTCACATTCAAAGATGTGAGGCAGGTGAAGGCATACTTGGGGACCAAGTTGGCCTTCAGCACCGCCTTCCATCCATAGACAGATGGACATGCAGAAAGGAAAACCGAAAAATGGAAGATCTACTTCGACTTTGCATAGTAGAGCACAACGAGCCATGGGAACAACTATTGCCTTTAGTTGAGTTTTCTTATAATAACAGTTATCAGGCCAACATCAATATGTCCCCATATGAGGCATTGTATGGGAGACATTGTCGAACTCCACTAACATTGGCTCAAGATACGGACCCGGAAGCCTTAGCAGTGGCTTATGTTGATGATACTACGACAACGATACGGCTAATCCAAGAACAGATGCGGGAGGCACAGAGTCGACAAGCCAAATATTATGATGCAAGGCATCAACCGGTGGAGTTTGTCATGGGAGAAATGACGTTCTTAAAAATCAAGCCCATGCATGGTGTCTCCCGGTTGAGTAAACAGAAAAAGCTGGACCGCGACTACTTGGGCCCATATCAGGTGATAGAGCATGTTGGCCCTGTTGCCTATCAGTTAGCCCTGCCCCTAGAGTTGGGAAATCTTCATGATGTGTTCCATGTCTCATCCTTGAGGGGAGTTCTCCGGCAACCAGAGCATCATATTCATGATGTGTTCCGTGTTTGCATTGTTTCCAATCGGTTAGCTCCTCCCCTCAAGGGATTAATCCAACATCGGCAAGGGGAGGAGTGGCCACCCTCCCCAAGCCTATAAAATGCCTTGCCCATCCTGCTTTACTCCACACCAACCCACCCGAGACCAGGGCACCCTCACCGGAGTCCCAGCTCGTCGGAAAACTTTCCACCACCCAAGCTTTCTGCTGCCTCCAATGGCAACTTGGTCGGGGCCCTCCCAAGCTCTTCCAGGCCAGGTGGAACCTTCTCCCCTCTCCCTTTCAAGTATTTTGGAAGACCTGCATGGGCCTCCTAGAGGCTGGAGCGCCGCCGGCACCACCCGAGCCAAGCTCTAGGTCGGGTGGTGGTCGCAGCAGGAAAGCCCCTCCCAGCACTAGTGGTGGCATCGAAGAAGGGCCAAACCACCGGGGATGACATTCCCTAGTGGTGGAAGGTCGGGGTACCGTCGGAAAACGCCGCTCCGGCAGCACCCAAGAAACAAAGATTTGCTATGTCTTTGCTCTGGTGGCGGCCGTCGGCATCTGGTCATCGGGCTACTACCAGAGAGGATCTTTGGCCCCGGCGTGCCTGCCGGGGGTGGTTTCATGGCCGGTATAGCGACCACAGAGGCAGGGTGGCGCGGCAGTGCTGAGAGCAGAGCCACCACTGCCCTGTTCTCGGGATTTCAAATTTCGGTGGTGGCCGCCAATGGTAGGCCGACGGACCACCACCTAGAGACTCACCAGCCCCCGACGAGTCAATAGGGGGCAGGAACGGTGCCCAGTAGTGGCTGGCCGTCGGTGGTAGAGGGCTACTGCCTCCTTTGCCGATGGGACGAAATCACCGCAGTCCAAATCTCGCGATTAGATGGACGACAGAGATAAACTCTTTTCCCCCTCCCGTCTCATCTTATGTGCCCTCCATGACGGATCTGTGGCCGATCCACTGTGGGGAAACACTAGCCAATTCCTCTGTCTGGCGCGATCCTGGCTGCAAGATCAGGCTTGATCTACTATATGCAGACCAATTTCTAAATCAGAACCTTTTATTATTTTTGTATAAAAGAATATATGCTCCTAAGGAAAAAGTGTTGAACAAAAGAGTTGTTCCCCTTGATAAGGGTGTTGAAGCCAAAATTTGACCTCAACGAAAGTTCAAAATCAGGGGCGTAGCCAACACCTACTTGTCCTGAGCTCTGACCTCCGACTGGTTGTGAAAGACCAGAAACTAACCCATAGCCTCAGCAGGGAGGTCCCACCGCTTACCCGGAAGATCTCTAAGAGCTTCCCCTCCAAAGCCAAAAGCTGGGATTGGAGCTCCTCAGAAAGCACAGGAACACTCTTTTAAAATCCCGGAGAAAAAAGTGCTTCTAAAGAACCCTTATGGGTCTATTTATAGGCCTCTGAGTTTGAACTGCCAATAACCAAACTGAACCGACCTGAAATTACCAAAATACCCTTGGTCGGGTCTGCAAACAACCAAACTCCGCTGTTCTGAAGAGTTATATGCAGACCACCGAGGGCAAAAGCGTAAAATCACCGAGGGCTAAAAAGGTGAACCACCTTCCAACTGAACCGGCGCTCGGCGAGAGCACCGTCACGCGGGCAAGAGCTCCTACCTATGCGACTCGTCTCGCCTAGCGAGGCTCTCGCCTGAGCTGCTAGGCCCTCTCTCTGGGTCCGTCTCGCTTGGAAAGGCTCTCGCCTGAGCTGCTGGCATCTTCTCCCCCGAACCGCTGGGGCCCTCTCGCCCAGTGATCCGGTCTTAACCCGACGAGTAGCCCTTTTCCTGGGACCCACTCGTCAGTGAGTAGGCTTCTGTCAAAGAATCCATCTTGCCTTACCTTCCCCTCTCTTCGAGCCCGAACTGTTCCTACGAGCCCGAGGTTATACACAATCTCCGCTCTTTTCGAGGTTATTTTATGTTCGGAAAGAAAGTCCAACCGAGGCTCATGTCATTAAAGCGTACTTATGGGTGTATTTTTGTGGGAATCTTTGGTGAGGTCCTCCACCGGAGCCTATAAATATAGGATTCCCACTCCATATAGAAGATCCCCCCTTTTACACTTCCTCCTTCCTTGGCCCTACTTCAATCATGTCTCACAGCCAGAGTTTCTGCGTGCGCCTTATGATGGTGCGCAAGCAGAACAAAGCCAACGTGGCCGATTTGACCAAGGTTCTGGTTCGCGCCCCACCCTCCTTACCATCCTTTTCACTTCGCCAGAAGAAGGTAAAGACAGACGACCCTCCATCCTCGGCCGAGGAGCCATCTCGCGCTGCCCTGGAAACCCGCCCCTCTCCTCCTCCCGCATCTCCTAGAGGGAAGGAGGTGAGTTCTCGCTTTTGTCCCTATTACCTCTTCATCCATACCTGCTTATTTACCATTTGCTTCTTCAGGGAGACCCCGCGCTTCTACGCCGACCAAAAGTCCACGAGATGACACTGTCGCCTACCACGAAGAATCTGACTCACCACGGCCTTCTACTCCTCCATCTACTCCTCCCAACGAGAGGAAGAATGACCCTTCTCAGGCGGCCGTGACCTCCCGTCATCCTGGTAAAAAACTTTCCCTCTCGCTTCTCTGTACCACTCGCTACTCCCACACCCTCCTGCGAGTGCCTCCCTCACTCTGCCCCTCGACTCCCTACGTAGGCGCCCAGGCTGACTCGCCCGCTGAGGAGCTCTTTAGGCAACTCGCCATCTCGCCCTCCTCCTATAGACGATATTGAAGAGTACCTGGGCGACCCCACAGACCCGCTGGAGATGAAGTGCAAGACAACTAAGATGTTCCGGAAGCACGAGCGCATCATCAACAAGCTGGAGCAGGACAGACAGGCGGCTGATAGGCGAATCGAATGGCTGGAGACTAAATGAGCTCGCTTGTCTTCCGAGGTTGATGCCAAGATAGAGGTTGATGGGACCGACCCCCAAGCCATTATTAGCGAGGTCGACATGCAGCTCCGTCTCACGCGCAGTGGGCTTGGCGCCGTTCGCACCTTCCACTCACATAGTAGGCCCCCCTGCGCGGGGGCTCGCGGTGGTCGTTGGAAATGGGTCCCGTATTAAAGACCGCCCTGCTTGTCCCGCTTTATTCATCTGTCTCGCTCTTTTCTTCTTCTTTATTTTTTGCACTCTAATGCTGTAATAATTGTGTAACATGTTACGCTACCGTCTCGCCGGCAACATCTGAGAACATGGTGCCCGCCTTATGCTGGATGGTATTTTTAAATATTTACTGCTGCTAGCTTAATCTCTTAATTCCATTTAATTTCTTTTAATTCATTTATTCTGTCCTGTGATTGTGATGGGCCACACGAATCGAGGTTTAGGAGAGAGAGAGTGAACCGTCGACCGACTCTTGCCCTTCCCATATACATTTTTCCCGCCCATTTATCTATTTGACCATATCCGTTATAAATACTCCTGCACCCCGGAGCAGAAGGATATCTGCTCCTTCACCCCTACTGCGCCCAAGCCTTTGCCCCTCTTGCTTCTTCTGTCTTGCCCATCCCTCTTGTTTTTTATTCCTCTCGCTTCTTCCTTCCTCAGCCGTCTCGCCGATTCTCCTTCTCGTTGCTTTTTTTCTCTCAACCATCTTGCCTCTATCCGTCTCGCCTAAAATGGGGAAGAAGAAAGTCGAGGAAGGCGAGGGGCGCAGTCGCTGTGGGAAACGGTTTACCGATCATGACTTCCCTCCCGACAGGCTTCCTAACAAAGACTACCGCAACTTCGTTCGCGAGTACATGAGGGAGAGGCTCGAATCGCGGCCCCCCAAGGTTGGCGAGGCAACTAACACCTATTACCCAGGAGAGATCACCTTCCCCGTCTCGCACTTCGAGGCGGGGTTGAGATTGCCCCTCTGGCAGGAGGTAAAACAGGTCCTGAAGTACTTCGGCGTCGTCCCGACGCAGCTTAACCCGAATGTCATTTTGGTGTTAATCGCTTTCGCCAGCTACATGCGCCGGGAGCGCATCAAGTTTAGCTTGACGGTTTTCCGCAAGCTCTTAATCTACCACACCAACGCCGACGACGTCTCATACTTCACTGGGCAAGGGATCTAGTTGTGCGAGACGCCCAATAAAAATCATCATTGGCTCACCAGATTCATGTTCATCCGTGGCAACTTCGAGGGCGTCCCGCTCGCGCCTGTGTCACCCCCGAGGTCTTTTATGTGTCTCCGCAGGTGGGCGGCACAGACAAGCTGCTGTATGATTTCTTCATCGGCAAAAACTTTGAGGTCAATTTCTTGCGGTGAGGCCTCGACTCACTACCTCCCGTGCTCCCCGGCGAAGGTACTCTCGCTCCCTTGTCTTTTGTTTTATTATTTTTCGTCTCGCCATCTCATCACCCCCTTGCTTGTTTTAGGAGAGTGTGTCATACCAGTCCACCCCCCTACATGAGCAACATCCAACCAACCAAGGGCCTCAGTCTCGCCAGTGCGGCGGCTGAGGCGGCGAGAGGGTCCCTGGCTCCTACCTCTCCGAAGAGGCCTGCAGGCGACACCGCCCCCTCTCGCTCCAGCCCTCCCAAGAAAAAGATGAAAAAAACTGTGGTCATCTCTAAGGGAATAAAGAAGGCCCCGAAGGAGAAGGAAATGTCAGGGTCCTTGAGCCCCATCTCCATAGGGGACTCGCAGTCGCCCCGCTCGCCTCCCTCTCATGCCGTCTCGCCCGCCCGCGAGACGGCTCTATCCGATTGGCCTGCCGCCACTTCTAATCAACCGACCATCGCTACATCTCGCGAACCTGCTTCCCCCAGTCTATTAGCCCCCTCTTCTCATCCAAACTTCAATCTGGGCCCCACGATCCAAGATGTCGCCCGACCCAGTTCTCATGTGGGAGAGGGACATCAACCGTGTGTCCATCTCCACCCTCCTTCCCTCTTGGAAAGAGCAGGAGGTTCCCACCAGCCACACCTTCTCTATGGGCTACGACCTTTATGGTACTCCCGAGGTAGTCTCCCCCGAGAACGAGTCCTCGCGAGACCTCATCCTGAAGACCTCCCACGTCCAACTATGTGCCTTGGAGCTCTCGCATCGCACCTCGCGCCGCCTAATTTACACTAACAAGAAATGGAAAGACACTGAGGCGGGATTGGCGGCGGAGCGAGTGAAATCCGACGACCTTGGGAAAAGGCTATCCTTCGCCGAAACCCTCCTCGCGAAAGCCCAGGGCGGCATGGTAGGCCTTGAACTTATCCTTGGATTATTCTTTTTAAACATTTTTTACTAATGACTGGGCGTCTCGCAGGATGCCGAGACGACGGAGCGGATGCACTCGCGCATGGAGGCCCTGGAGGAGGAGAATAAGGATTTGAAAGCTCAGATCACTCGCCTTTAGGACAACGCCCCGTCGTCATCTCGACGTGAACCCCTCCCGGCCTCTCCGCCTTACTATTCTCTGGATGAAGTTGAGGAACAGTGCCGAGACGCCAAAATCATGATGACAGAGCTGGTTCTAAAGATGATGAAGGAGCTGGGGGTCGTGAAGGAAGACTCCGAAATGGTGACCGCTCACGATCTGGTCCCCCAGCTCTATGGCGTGGAGAGTGAAGATTCTTCTTCCGGCGAGGAGGAATGACATGTTTCCTGCGAGATCCATGACCTTTCTTCTTTTTTGCTCTTGTATAACTTCTTTTTTAGTTTCTTTTTGTGATCATTTTTGAACATGTATTCATGACACTGTGATGAACAGATTGATCAAATGCACACACTCTTGTCCTGTTACCTTATTTTACATTTTGCGAAACGATTTATTGGCTTGCTTTTGTTTGCGAGACGGTGCTACCCACCCGTCCAGCCGCCTCGCTTTTACTCTTTTCACTGCTTTATTTTGTTTACCGCGAGACGACCCTTTGATGCGCTCACGCCCACGAGACGGTGCTACGTCCTGTATCGTCGCTTCGTTGGAGAGTTGACTTTTTTCAGAGCGCGGAGTCGTCACTTCCCTTTTCTTATTTATCTATGAGACCAACTGACATAACCTTCTCGTCTCGCCTCAGGGTACTCCCGGCGCGAGTGACTTTTAGTGATTTAACTTACTTCCCTATTATAGTGCCCACTCGCCGTAGGTGAGACCATCCCTGAGGCCGTCAGCTGGGAGTGCCTCCACTCGCACTGCTCCAGCCTTTGCCTCCCATAATTTACTTTTCATGAGGTGAAGTAGGGATGCTCCAAAAGGAGGTCTCCCCAACCACTTTGCCATCGAGTGAGCTTACCGCCCTGCCAGCTTGATGAGAGCCTGGGCAACGAGTCTACCGGGGACCGAGCCATGCTCGGGGTGGTGCAAAAGTCTCCAAGAACGAAGAAACAAGAACCAAGAACGAAGAACCAATCCTTTCCCCCACAAGCGAGCCTTTGGACCTGCCAGCTAATGAGAGCCTGCGCAGTGGGTCTACCTGGGTCCGAGCCGCGCTCGGGGTCCCTTACACCAACAGGCGAGCCTTTGGACCTGCCAGCTAATGAGAGCCTGCGCAGCGGGTCTACCTGGGGCCGAGCCGCGCTCGGGGTAGTGCAAAAGTAACCGAGTACCAAGAACCAAACCTCTCCCCCATAGGCGAGCCTTCGGACCTGCCAGCTAATGAGAGCCTGTGTAGCGGGTCTACCTGGGGCCGAGCAAGGCTCGGGGTAGTGCAAAAGTATCCAAGAACCAAGAGCCAAGAACCAATCATTTCCCCCACAGGCGAGCCTTCGGACCTGCCAGCTAATGAGAGCCTGCGCAGCGGGTCTACCTAGTGCCGAGCCTTGCTCGGGGTCCCTTACCCCCAAAGGCGAGCCTTCGGACCTACCAATTAATGAGAGCCTGTGCAGCGAGTTTACTTGGGGCCGATCCAGGCTCGGGGTAGTGCAATAGTCTCCAAGAACCAAGAACCAAGAACCAATCCTTTCCCCCACAGGCGAGCCTTCGCGGACCTGCCAACTAATGAGAGCCTGCGCAGTGGGTCTACCTAGGGCCGAGCCACGCTCGGGGTCCCTTACCCTCACAGGCGAGCCTTCGGACCTGACAGCTAATGAGAGACTACGCAGCGGGTCTACCTGGGGCCGAGCCAGGCTCAGGGTATTGAAAAAGTCTCCAAGAACCAAGAAATATGAACCAAGAACCAATCCTTTACCCCACGAGCGAGCCTTCAGACCTGCCAGCTAATGAGAGCCTACGCAGCGGGTCTACCTGGGGCCGAGCCGTGATCGGGGTCACTTACCCCCAAAGGCGAGCCTTCGGACCTGCCAGCTAATGAGAGCCTGCGCAGCGGGTCTACCTGGGGACGAGCCAGGATCAGGGTAGTGCAAAAGTCTCCAAGAACCAAAAACCAAGAACCAATAACCAATCCTTTACCCTACAGGAGAGCCTTCAGACCTGACAGCTAATGAGAGCCTGCGCAGCGGGTCTACCTGGGGCTGAGCCGCGCTCGGTGTCCCTTACCCCCACAGGCGAGCCTTTGGACCTGCCAGCTAATGAGAACCTGCGCAGTGGGTCTACCTGTGGCTGAGCCGGGCTCGGGGTAGTGCAAAAGTCACATCTTCCCGCCGTTAGAATTTCATAGTAGGTAAGAGCAAAAGTAATTTGAGGATCATATTACAATAAACTTGACTTTGAGTATACAATTTTACTCTCCCTTCTCATGGGTAGAAGCGCTTCAAGTCGTCGCCGCTCCAGGTGTGGCTCATGGACCTACCCTCCACGTCCTGGAGGTGGTAACCTCCTGTTCTTAGGACCCTCTCGACAATATAAGGCCCTTCCCAATTTTAGTTGAGCTGACCCATGGGGGAAGATCTTCCCGCAGCATCAACTTTCTTCAGCACCAGATCTCCTTCCGTGAACTGCTTGATCCTGATATGCTTGTCAAAGTATTTCGCCATCCGCCGTTTGATCTCTTCTTACCTGATAACTGCGACATCACGTAGCTCTTCTAACATGTCCAGAGAGAGGGTAACCCCCCCTTCATTTTCTAACCTCCAAGCCTCATACCCATCACCCGTGGCTGCGACTCGTGGGGATCGAACCTCAAACTCCATGGGCAGGACTGCCTCACATCCATGGGAAAGTTTGAAGGGAGTCTCGCGAATGGCCATGTTCGGGGTTGTCCGCAAGGCCCATAATACTGAGGGGAGCTGTTCCACCCAACTTCCCCTCAAGTTCTCCACCTTCTTCTTGAGTAGGTTTACGATGATCTTGTTGGCCGCCTCCACCTAGCCGTTGCTCCTGGGGTGATGTACGGAGGCAAATCTAAGGTCTATCCCCAGCTGAGCGTAGAAGCTGATGAATTCTTTGCTGGCAAACTGGGTCCCATTGTCTGTTACTATCGCCTAGGGGAGCCTATGCCTGCATATGATCTCTCCCCAGATAAAATTCCTGATGACTTGTGAGGTGAACTTGGCCAATGTCTTGACCTCCAGCCACTTCGAAAAGTAATCAATCATGACCAGGAGGAACCTCCTTTGTCCACTAGCCGGAGGGAAAAGCCCGACTAAATCCATCCCCCGGATGGCGAAAGGCCATGGTGCCGTGATGCTTCGGAGCCTTTGAGCGGGCAAGAGCTGGAGGGGGGCACATAGCTGACACTTCCGGCACCTCCTCGCAAACTCAGTCGCATCCTTCCTCAGGGTCTGCCAAAAATACCCTTGTCTTACCACCCTTGCTTCCAACGTCCTTCCCCCTGAGTGACTGCCGCATTCACCTGAATGCACTTCTTCCAGGATCCTCAGGATCTCCTCCTCGGTCATATACCTTGCCAGGAGCCCTAACAGCATCTTCCGATGTAACCCCCCTTCCAGCATTAAGTAGTGAGCCGCCTTGTGCCTGAAGCCTTTTGCATCCTTGGCCCCCTCTAGAAGCTCGCAAGTGGTTAGGAAGGTCACCAATGGATCCACCCATGAGGGTCGCCTATCCATCTCCATCAACTCTCCTTCCTCGATATCCAGTCGAAATAGCTCAGTCAAGGTCCCTCCTCCCCGAGGTCCAAACTTAGCCAACCGATCAGCAGCTGTTCTCTCTTCCCTGGGAACATGTTGAATGGAGAACGTCCGGAACCCTCCTATGATCGCCCTCACCTTGGATAAGTACTTCATAAGGGTGGGATCCCGAGCTTCGAACTCTCCACAGATCTGTGATACTACCACCAACGAGTCTGTAAAAGCCTCTACATCCTGGATCTCAAGTTACTTTGCCAAACAAAGGCCAGCTATCACGACCTCGTACTCCGCCTGGTTGTTAGTAGCTGGAAATTGTAAGACCAATGCTTGTTCTATAGTGACCCCTTGAGGGCTTATCAACACCACCCCTGCTCTGAGGGAGTGCTTTCCCAAGGCCCCATCAACCATCATCTTCCACGCCTCCTGTGGCCGCATCTCCTTGGCCCCGACCTCAACAACATAATCTACCAAGAAATCAACCACCACTTGTGCCTTAATGGAGAGCCTCGGCATGAATGAGATATCAAACTCGCTCAACTCGATAGACCACTTTGCCAACCTGCCTGAGTGCTCCACTCCCTCAAAAATTTTGCGAAGGGGATGGTCCGTCACCACTCTGATCGAATGCGCTTGGAAGTACGGCCGGAGCTTCCTGGACGAAATGATCAAAGCATACTCCAGCTTTTCCAAGATGGGGTAGCGAAGCTCCGCCTTCTTCAGGACCCTGCTAACGTAGTAGATTGGCAATTACTTCTTCCCCTCTTACCTGACTAGGACAGAGCTCACGACCTCTACCCCTACTCTGAGGTACAGGGTTAGATCCTCCCCCTCCTTTGGGCTTTGGAGTAGAGGAGCTAGGGAGAGCTGCCTTTTCAGCATTTTGAAAGCCTCTTCACATTTGGCAGTCCACTTGAACCTTTAAGTACCCCGCATCACTTTGAAGAATGATGAGCATTTTTCTCCTGACCTGGAGAGGAATCTGCTCAGCCCGGCCAGCTTGCCTGTCAAGCGCTGGACCTCCATAGCGTTGCGTGGTAACTCTAGCTCCAGGATGGCCTTCACCTTATCTAGGTTAGGCTCCAACCCTGCCGGGGTCAGAAGATGCCCAAGGAACTTCCCGCTGTTCGCCCCAAAGATGCACTTCAAGGGGTTCAGCCTCATCTTGAACTTCCGTAGCGTGGCGAACGTCTCCTCCAGGTCTCGAAGGTGCTAGTCCACACACTTGCTCTTGACCATTAGATTGTCAACATAGACCTCCAGGTTCCTCCCCCTTTGACCCTGGAAGACTCGATGCATCATGCGCTGGTATGTATCCCCTACGTTTTTTAACCCAAATGGCATCATCTTATAGCTGAAACATCCCTCCCTCGTGATGAAGGAGATGTCCTTGACATCAGGAGGGTGCATTCGGATCTGATGGTAACCTGAAAAAGCATCCAAAAAACTCATAATAGAAAAACCAACGGCTAAATCAACCAGCGCGTCGATTCGAGGCAGGGGGTAGCAATCCTTGGGGTATGATTTATTTAATAAGGAAAAATCGATACACATGTGCCACTGCCCTCTCCCTTTTTTACCATTACCACGTTGGAGATCCAACCTGGATACTGGATCTATAAGATTAAGCCAGCCTCCAGAAGCTTCTTGACCTCCTCGCAGATGGGTTCCTCCAGCTTGGTAGTGATGGTCCTAATCTTCTAGCAAATGGGGCGCGTCCGGTGGTCCAAGTTCAGGCGATGGCAGGCCACATCTGTATCGATGCCCGACATGTCAGCCGCGCTCCAAGAAAAGATGCCGACGTTGCTCTGGATGCAAGCCCTCACTCGCTCCTGGTCCTCGAGACTCAAGCCCCCGCTGATTCGCACCCTCTGCACCTGACTAGCGCTGGTGAAGACTTCCATCTCCACCACTTTTCCAGCCAGCTCCAGCCACGACTGCTCCCAGCCAGCTCTTGCTCCCTCTTCTAGCCCAAACTCTTCCTCCCCTCTTGCTTCCTCGACCTCCATCGCCTCCCACAGGCACCCATGCTGTTGCAGCTCGACCTCCACGCCTCTCAAGACCTCCCTCTCAACTTCTTCTCCTACTCCTTCCACCTGTCGACCCTTTTGCGGCTCTGACCCTCCGTCCCTCTGGACCACCTGCTCACCTCCTCCTCTTTGCTCCTCCTTAATCCCCTCCATCGCCTCCTCCAGGCTCATCTCCTCCTCTCCGACAACCTCTTCCTGCTCCGCCATCTCCCTCTCCAGCTCTTCCGCCTCTGCTTTCCAAGATATGGTGTTGACCGCCGTCATGTAGCATTATCTCACCACCTTCGGGTCCCCCCTGATCCTAACCTGCACCCCTCCATTGTTGAACTTAAGACATTGGTGAAACGAGGTGGGGACGCAGCAAAAGGCGCTGATGAGGGGGTGCCCAAAGATGACGTTATTGCTGCTCGGGGCGTCCATGATCATGAACCTGCAGTTCCGTGGCATGCCCCCCCAACTTCATATGCAGCCTTACTCCTCGTTCTACCTCCTTCCTTTCTCCTGAAAAACCAAACAACGGTCCGTCTGAAGCTAAAACCCTCTTGGCCTCGACCTTCATCTCATCGAAGGCCTTCTTGAAAATCACATTCACGGAGCTCCCGTTGTCCACCAGGATCCTGGAGATCGTGAAGTTCTCTACTACCGTCTGGATCACCAAGGCGTCACAGAACGGGTCCTCATAATCTGGCATATCTACTGACGAAAAGGTAATTTTTCCTTCCGGAGGGGGGGGGGGGGGCTGGGAGGTCGAGGCTACCCCCCTTCAGAACATGGTTTGGAGGCTCCCCTTACAAGTTGCCTCAATCCCAACTCCCCCGTGGATCACCCCGATCCCTCCCCGGGTTCCTATGTCTGCCCGGTCCTCACACTTGTCTTCCGCCTCCCCCTGCTGCACCTCCACGATCCTTATTGGCGGATCCTACCTCCCCAGTCCCCTGGCTTCTCTCATCTCCAAGAACTCTGGGCAGGTGGCCATCATGTGACCCTCCTCCTGGTGGAAGTCATAGAAAAGCAACGCCACCCGACCCCCTCTTCCTTCTCCACCTCCTCTTCTACCGGCTCCTCCCCGAGCTCCTCTCCTTACTCCTCTACCTCGACTGATCTCCATTGCCTCCTGCTGCTGCGGTAAGTGACCCCTCTGAAAGTGCAAGTTAGATCTTATATACTCTAGAGGGGGGGGGGGGGTGAATAGAGAATGGTGCTTGCTAAAAATGTTTTACAACTGTTGTTGTATTCCTAAGTGAACAGAGAAGCAAATAATATAAAGTAAATCTAAACACAGAACAATCACAAAACAGTCACAAACCAATCCCAAACCACAGCTAGAAACAAAAGAAAGACAAGAAACCATATGACACAAGGAGCTATAGTGGTTCCCCAATCAACCTGGGTACATCCACTCTTCTACCACCCTAGGTAGGAATCCACTGCAGGATGAGTTGATCAGGTGTCTTGGGCACCAATGAGCTTTTGATAAGGTGCTCAAAAACCAAACCAGATTTTTTGATCAGGTGTCTTGCCACCACTGAGTTTTGATAAGGTCTCAGAAACCAAACACAAACTTTTGAAGGGAGTTTGAAAAACCCTTTACAGCAGAGAGAGAGAGAGAGAGAGAGAGAGAGAGAGAGAGAGAGGGATGAGATGATCTTCTCTGTCAACAGTCAGAGAGAAGATAGTGGATGTTGTCAAAGCTCCCCCTGAGATCTGTAGTTGTTCAGGAAGTGAATCTTTGTAATAGGGTGATAGACCTTCAGATGATTTGATCTCCAGCAAAAGATGATTTCAGCAACAGCTGAAATGTGAGGTGTCTGGAGTCTTGAATGATGATGGCCTTTGAACACTTGAATCAAGAGAGATCTGAAAATTTCAGTTAGTTGATCTCCTCTTGTGATGTGTATTCTTGTATGAATTCTTTGAGACTGAGAATGTCTGCAACTCTCTTTCTTTCTCTTATGTAATTGTTATTGTAAGAGCTGTAATTCTTGTTGTTGTAGAGAATTATTGTTGCAGAAGTTGTGTGTCTAACTCTCTGAAGAGAATAAAGAAAAAACTGATCTTTTATTCCTTTAGTCTGAATAGAAATGATCCTCTGTCTAAGATAGCCGTTAGACTGTCAATAAATGACTTCCTTAACTGCATTTGTCTTCTGGATGAAAGTTCAATAAAACATTCCTTGAAAATTCCTTGAAACTTGCTCCAGATTAATTAAAAACGGCTACAGAATCTCTGACATAAATGCTGAGAATAATTCCACAACTGTCTGAATTTGAATCTTGAAAATCATCTAACTCTTCAGAAAAACGTCGAACTGAGCTCCACTACCGTTGAACTGAGCTCAGAGACTGAACTTAAATAGAAACAGAGATCGTTGATCTGAGCTCAACTATCGTCGAACTGAGCTCAGAGATAAAGAATCAAACTGGAGTCAAGATCGTCGATCTGAGCTCGAAGATCGTCGAATGGAGTTCGACGACTTGTTGAAGTTGAGCTCAGAGATCGTCGAATGGAGTTCGACGATTCGTCGAAGTGAGCTCAACGATCGTCGAATGGAGTTCGACGATTCGTCGTAATGAGCTCGACGAAATGACTTGGTCTCCAAAACATAAAAGTCTGGTCTTGAGGGCAGCTTCCAAACCTAACTACTAACCCTTAGACTCAATTCTAATTGACCTTTAGATCTATACAATGAGGTCAAAATAAGTTTCCTAAGAGACATAGTGATCCTTGCTCAAATCAGTAATAGGGTGTTCCAACAATCTCCCCCTATTTGTGTTAGGATTACTATTTACAGATATTGGAAAAATAAATCATACAAAGCAGAAATGCAACAAACAAAACATTGCAGAATCACAGATATTATCTCAGATAGTTCAGAAAACAGAATATATTGTCACCTTACAGAATTACTCTTTCTCTTTGCTCTTTATAAGGACTATTTCTCTGTTTGGATTGAGAGCTTCTTTCTTAGATCTTCTATCATCAGCTGCACCTAGAGAGGTTTGTTGCTTTGGCCTGGGCACTACAGCTTCTGGATGCAGCTTCATGTAGCTTTCTGAATTAAAAAATTTACTGGATGAATATCTTTCAAGTTCCTTCTTTCTTTGATCAGATAAGGTAGTTATACTGGATGTGTCTTTTCCTTGTTCTCTGGCTTTCTTAATCTGATCTAAAGCAGCCAATTCTTTCATCCTAGCTATCCATGAAGTAGGATTGTTTTCTGGATCCTCAAATGGAACTGGAGGTTCATATCTATTTGAAGGATTGTCTGGAGGAGCTCTGGAAGAGACTAAATCTTTCAGCTTATAAGGAAAGGGACCAGAGGTTGTGTCAGATGGACCTTGTCCTTCCCTTGAATATGGATGTTTCCTGGAATACCCTTTAGAATAAACTTGAAATTCTCTTTGATTTCCTCTGTAATTTCCTCTTCTTGACTGGTAGCCTCTAGATTGACTTCCTCTATATTGGGATCTACCTTGAGGTTGATAAGAGGTTTGGCTTCTGGCAGAAGGTTGAGATGCAGAACTTCCACTTGCACCTGCACCTGGTGAAGGAGGAGGAGGAGGAGGATGATTGAACTGGGATGATCCTTTATCATATTTTCTCTTCTTCTTCATAGCCTTTAGTTGATTTTTGGAGTATTGCATCCAATGTTCTGTGATAGGGTAATTATGCAGAATGTAGTAAGGAATATCATTTGTGTCTTTCACTTTTGCTGGGGGGACTCTCTTCATTGCTTTGCTTCTGGCCTTCCTTTTCCTTGCAATTGTAGCAGAGGAATCATCTGAATCAATCCTGAATGGATCACTGTCTGAGCTTGGAGGATTGTCATACACTGCATCAATCTTTTTGAGATAATCTATCTGTTGTTGTGACTAAGTAGGAGAGACATCAGAAACAGCAATAGTAGCAGTAGAAACAGCAGGAAGAGGGGTGGAAGCAATTCTGATAGAAGAAGTTATAACAGCAGAGATAGATACAACACTTGCAGCAGCAGTAACGACATCAGCAGTAACAGCAGGCTCAAAAACAAATGCCTCTATCATATGCATGTCCTCAGATACTAAAACAGCATCAACATCAAAACTATCAGCAATAGCAACATTATCATTAGGAGCAGCAGCAGTACTTTCAACAGAAACAGAAGGAGCAGCAACATAGAGAGAATTTACAAAAGAATTTATTATACTGGTGTCACAGCTGGGAATGGGCACAATGGCCTTAGAGAGATCCTCAGATTGCTGGACTACAGTGTGCTCTGGAAGACAACTGAAATAAGCAAAATCAAAAACTGATAACAGTGACCTGAGGTCCACTGTGATAACTGCAACTGGAGGTACTGGAGCTTGAGCTTGAACTGAAATAACAGCAGCAGCAGACAATCTTTCCACTTCATGAGGCATCTCCCCCTGCATAGATTCAGTGGCAACTGGATCAAGGCACCCATAAGAAGGGATTGCCTGAGAAGGAAGAAGAGAGGAGAGTCTGACAGTTTTTGGACTGTTTTTATCAGTGGAGCCAAGGAGGCCTCCATCAAGAGTGATAGCCTGGGAGCTATCAGCTCATAGAGCCTGTCTGCTATAGCTGGAAGATCTACATGCTCAAAATGGACTTTAGTAGAGGTAGGAGTTGAAGTTGGAGCAACATGAGATGTTGGTGGAGAACTTGTGGATGGTGGAAATGAAGGTTGAGAGATGAGAATTGTGGAAATGGAAGATAATGGAATGAAAATAGATGGTGTGAAGGATGGTTGTGCAATTATGTCTTGAAGTAATTGTTGGTATGAGGTAGATGAGGATGGTGGATCAGGAGGGGATGAGGGAGATTCATCTATATAGGAATCATCTATAAGGTTGAAAGATGGAATGTGAGAGGATGAATCAATATCTAAGTGAGGGTATTGATGGAGAGGATGGAAGATTTCTTCGGTGAGTTGTGGAGTTGGAGAAGGAATGGAAGTTGGAGATGGGGTGGAGATTATGATGGTGGATGTGACTGTTATAGATGAAACAAGAGGTGGAGGTGGAGGAGAAGAAGCAGACAAGTCTTCTGCAAGGGCAGAAACCTGAGGGGAAGTGACTGGAGTAGTCCTTGTGCCTGAAGTAGAATTGCCAGAAGGCCTGCTGGGCTTCACAATTTGCCTGTCCCATTTTCCAAACAGGGCACAGGTGAGCCTCTTGGAGGCATTGATGTGCATTCCATTTGAAACAAGCAGGGCAGGGCATCTGTTCTGAAGAAACAGCCCTAAGATTCTCCCAAAATTAACAAAGTTTTTGTTGATTTTCTTCTTGATCAAGTCAAAGAAGACTTCTCCCCAGTTCAATTGTTTCTTGTCCATAAGAGCACCCATCAAGCAGAGCTGATACCTTGAGATGGCATCATGGGCTGAGTGTTTGGCCAACAATACCTTCCCAACAACATCAGCTAAAAATCTATACTCAACAGACAGATTTTTCTTCAGCAGTTTGCTAGGGTTTGCTTCTGAGTGACCCATCCTTTCAAGAATGTCAAAAAACTCATCTCCAGAAAGGTCAGTAGAATCTTCTCCAGATTTCAATTCAAAAACCTCTGTCAAGACAGTAGGTGTTAGGGATACCTGAGTTCCTGAGATTGTTCCAACTACTGTATTCTGATCCTGATTGTGGGCAGTATACACACATTCCTTGATCTCATCTGCAGCTAATTT
Organism: Platanthera guangdongensis; assembly: GCA_039583875.1. Classification (NCBI taxonomy): domain Eukaryota; kingdom Viridiplantae; phylum Streptophyta; class Magnoliopsida; order Asparagales; family Orchidaceae; genus Platanthera; species Platanthera guangdongensis. The sequence goes on from CM077166.1 coordinate 46,861,612, forward strand.
GATCCTGGTAGTCATGATGGTAACTAGCTTTTGTTCCTTGAAAAGTTCCAGAATATCTTGGAAGATTTGATCACTGTTGTTGAACGAATCCATGTCGATATCAAAACCTGCATCAAATTTCATTGCGGCCAAGATTGCAACTGAGACGACCATTGATTCCTGCAAAAATGAACAACCAAACGACCAAGTGTAGAGAAGTTTGGAGGGAAAGAGAAAATTTGCAGAGAGAATGAAAGCGCAAAGAGAGAACGACGGTCAAAAAAATGAATTTTATATTAGGGTTCGACGCAGAAAAGGAAAGATCGTTGAACTCTATTCGACGATCTGGGCTTCTAAAGGAAACTGAAAGGTCATCAATAGCGTCGATCTCCGTTCGACGACATTGGAGAGCGTCGAGCTCAGTTCGACGATAGTTCAGAAAACAAAATCGTCGAGCTCCGCACGACGATCGCTGACCTGAGAAAGATAGTTTAGCACTATCTGAGAAGCGCTGAACTCTGGTCGACGATTTCGGAAGTCGTCGATCTCCGGTCGACGATCGGGGGGAGAATCATCGAGCGCGGTTCAGAGACCAGAAAAACTCTTAGACACAAGAAAAATTAAGATGTTTGCCTAGTCTTGGTCATTTTTTAGAGTTTTAAAATCTTGGATATTATTTTAGACTTCCTTCATCTAACATTCCTAACTGATTCAGGAAGAATGTGTGTTTCTTTTCATCCAAGGGTTTGGTGAAAATATCTCCCCTTTGCAAATCAGTCTGGATAAATTGAAGTTCAATTTTATTTTTCTCAACATTATCCCTTAGAAAGTGATGCCTAATTTCTGTGTTTTGTCCTACTATGGAGGACTGGATTTTGTGCTATAGAAATAGGACTGGTATTATCACAAAATATTTTAGACTTCTCTAAGTTGTAGCCATAGTCTAGGAGTTGGTTTTGAATCCACAATATTTGCGAACAACAACTACCTGCAGCCATATAATCAGCTTCAGCAGTTGAAGTTGACACATATGTTTGTTTCTTGCAAAACCAGGAGACAAGTCTGTCACCAAGAAACTGACAAGTTCCACTGATGCTTTTCCTGCCTATTCTGCATCCAGCATAATCAACATCAAAAAATCAAGTTAAGTCAAATTCTGAATCTTTTGGATACCAGAGACCTACATTTGGACAACTTTTTACATACCTGAGAATTCTTTTTACTAAGGTTAGGTGTGACTCTCTAGGTCTTACTTGGAATCTAGCACATATGCATGTAGCAAACATTATGTCAGGTCTACTAGTTGTAAGGTACAATAAAGATCCAATCATTTTTCTATATGTTGTCTGATCAACAGGTTTCCCATGTTCATCAGCATCTAATACAGCATTAGTAGGCATAGGTGTTTTCATACATAATGCTTCAGACATACCAAATTTCTTAACCAGTTCTTTTGCATACTTGGTTTGAGAAATAAATATGCCTTCAGCATGTTGCTTTATTTGCAATCATAGAAAGAAGGATAGCTCACCCATGCTACTCATTTCAAATTTAGAATGCATTAGGTTGGAGAACCTTCTGCACAAATTTGAATCAGTAGAACCAAATATAATATCATCTACATAGATTTGTGCTAGTAGGGTATGAGACTTATGGGTTCTAATAAAAAGAGTTTGGTCTACCCTACCCCTTATAAACTCATTTTTCAGAAGAAAGCATGCTAGGGTCTCATACCATGCTCTAGGAGCTTGCTTTAGACCATATAATGCTTTATGCAATTTGAAAACATAATCAGGATGAGTTGAAGAGATAAAACCTGGAGGTTGTCTGACATAGACTTCTTCTTTGATATCTCCATTGATAAAAGCACTCTTTACATCCATCTGGTATACTTTGAAACCTTTGTGTGCTGCATATGCTAAGAAGATTCTTATGGCCTCTAACCTTGCAACTGGTGCAAAAGTCTGGTCATAATCTATCCATTCTTCTTGAGAATACCCTTGAGAAACTAGGCTTGCCTTGTTCCTTACAATGACTCCTTGATCATCCAACTTGTTTCTGAACACCCACTTTGTTCCAACAATGGAGTGATCCTTAGGCCTTGGTACTAGTTCCCAAACTTTGTTTCTTTCAAATTGATGCAACTCTTCTTGCATTGCAATGATCAAGTGTGGATCTTGCTCTGCATCTTGAATGTATTGAGGTTCAATTTGAGAAAGGAAGCAGGTGTGCATCAGGTTTTGGTTGACCTGATTTCTGGTTTGCACACCAGCTGAGATGTCTCCAATCACTTGGGAAATTGGATGGTCTCTTGATGTTACTAAATCAACAGGAGGTGTTGATTGTTCACCAACCTGTGTTGTTGTTTCCTCTGGTGGTACAACAACTGGCAATTCAAGAATTTTCTCTTCAAGATGTTGAATGTCTTCTTCATCTTCACTGCTTTCCTCTTTTTGAATAATTTGTAACCTGTCCAACTCTTCAGTAAGAGAGTGTACCTGCAAAGGTTCTATGGTAGAAGTATTCTTCTCCTTGAAAGACATGTTAGATTCATCAAAAGATATATGAACAGATTCTTCAATTTTGAGAGTTGATTTATTATATACCCTATAAGCCTTACTGATCATGGAGTATCCCAGAAATACTCCTTCATCAGCTTTAGCTTGAAATTTTGCTAAATATTTCTTGTCATTATTATGTATGTAACAGATACAACCAAAAATTCTAAAATAGTATACTTTAGGTTTCTTCCCTTTGAGTAATTCATAGGGAGTCTTGCCCTTCAGTTTATGTATTAAACTTCTATTCAACACATAGTTGGAGGTGTTCACTGCCTCTGCCCAATAAGATAGAGGAAGGTGAGCATCTGACAACAATGTAGTGACAGATTCAATAAGGGTTCTATTTTTCCTTTCAGCTACCCCATTTTGTTGAGGAGTTCTAGGAGCTAAGAAAGTGTGCCTGATCCCTTCACTTTGACAGAACTCTTGCATAAGAAGAGAATCAAACTCTGTCCCATGATCACTTCTGATCAGGGCAATGTGAGTATTGAACTCACTATGTATGCATTTGAGAAACTCTGTCAAACACTTAAAGTTATCAGACTTCTTCCTCAGAAAGAACACCCATGTGAATCTAGAGAAGTCATCTACAACCACTAAAGTATAAGATTTCCCTCCTAAGCTTTGTACTGTAATGGGTCCAAAAAGATCCATGTATAACAGATACAAAATCCTAGGTGAATCACTCTTATTAAGTGACTTGAAACTATTTTTGGTTTGCTTGCCTAATTGACAAGCCCTGCAGAGTCCTTCCTTCTTGTAGGGGCCAGAAGGTAGTCCTCTAAAAAGGTTGTCTTTGGATAGCCTAGCAATGGTTCTAAGATTTATATGTCCTAATCTCTTATGTCATAACTCATTAGGTCTACTAATAGAATTAAACAGGCAAATATCTACTTCAGTTGAAAGAAAGTCTACTAAATAGATGTTACCTTTCCTTTTACCTGTCAACACAGTTGTGTTGTCCTCTGATTTGATCTTGCATAAGGATTTGCTGAAAGTCACTTGATAGCCTTCATCACATAGCTGACTGATACTGATCAATTTGTGCTTCAGTCCTTCCACATAGGCTACTTTCTTGAATGTGACTGTGCCAATTTGGACTGCATCATATCCTTTTGTTAGTCCAAAGTTTGAATCACCAAATATGACTTTGGGTCCAAGCTTGGCTTTGAAAGATGTGAAATTGTCCTTGCTTCTTGTCATGTGCTTGGAGCACCCACTATCCAAATATCATTGCTGGTTTGATGTTGGATAGGTCTTCACCTGCACATAAAGCAATTTACTTGTTTTTGACCCAGTTTACCTTGGCCTAGGTTGATAACCTTTAAATACTGAAATAAATGACATCCCTGGTTGACTCTTATAACCTTCAGGATGATATCTCCTTGGAGGTATTATCCATTCAGTATAAGGGTTAAATCTTTGGGATGAAGGACCCCTAGGATTGGATTTTGATTTACCTTTGAATGAGTTTTTAAAGCTCTGATCTCTGCTCGACGATCGCTGATCTGAGTTTGACGATCTTGGGTCAGATCGTCGAGCTCCGTTCGACGATCGACTGTAGCAGAGTTCAGGGTTTAGAGATCGTCGACCTGAGTTAGACGATTTTGCCTGAGATTATTGATCTCCGTTCGACGATCGTCTAGCTCCGTTCGACGATTTCTGTTGAACTCTTGTTTTCTTAGGTAAGTCAGAATTTTTCCTAGCTACCTCTACAACTCCCTTACCTTTATCAGAGATAAACTTAATTGGGGTTGTTAGAATTATAGGTTGGCTAGATGAAGCACCCAAACCCAGTGTACTATTGAATCTTGAGTTCACTATGCTTGTGATGTCCATTAGCTTGATACTTCTCCCATTAAGGGATTCTTCAAGCTTCTTGGTCTCTGATAGTTCACTTTTCAGTGAAGCTATCTGCTCCCTACAGCACTCCAACTTCTCAGAGAGTTTGAGGTTATCTGATTTTAAGGTACTGTGTTCAGACAATTGATTTCTGAGAGAAATGATTTCCTTCTCAGATTTTAATAAGTCTAAACATAGTGCTTTAAACTCATACTTGAAGTCCTCAGAGTTGAAATCAAATGAATCTATTACCTGGTCTTCTTCAGGTTGAGTCTCTAATTCAGATTCAGACTCTTCTGCATCAGAATTGTGTTGTGAGGCATTGATAGCCATCATGCAGAATTTCTTTTCATCAGCATCATCTTCATCATCACTTGAGCTGGATGAAGCTTCTGATTCTTCTTCTGTCTCACTCCAAGTTTCAGCAACAAATCCCTTCCTTGTGTGTTTGTTCTTGCTAGAGGAGGGTTTGCCATTGCTATTCTTCTTGAAGTCCTTGTCTTTTCTTCTTTCTTTCTTGTCCTTTCTGTCCTTGTTTTTATTTTCTGGACAGTCAGGCACAATGTGGCCTGGTTTCCTGCAACCAAAATAGATAATCTCTTTGTTATTTGATTTATCATACCTTGGCTTGTCATGCTCTTTATATGATCTTTTCCTGAAGTCCTTTCTGGCCATTTTGTAAAATCTTTTGGCTAGTAGACTTAACAATTCCTCATTGCCTGTGACCTTGTCTTCAGGCTGATCTTCAGTGGCTTTGAAAGCTATTGACTTTTCCTTTCTTGTGGCTGGTGAGGCAGCCTTCTGCTCTTCTTCTCTATTCTTAATGAGCAGCTCATAAGACTTGAGCTTGCCCAAGAGAGCTTCAGTGGTGATCTCATTTAGACTTCTGACATCCTTGATTGGCCAGATCCTTGAGTCCCAAGTGCTTGGGAAGCACATTAGGATTTTATCATTTAGCTCAGTCAATGAGATCTTTTTATCCAAAGTTTTCAGTTCATTGACTATAAGACTGAGTCTATTATACATGTCTGCTACTGACTCAGCTTCTCCTTTCTTGAAATTCTCATATTAGGTTATGAGGTGATATCTTCTGTCTTTTCTCTCATCAACTGATCCTGAGACTATTTCAGATAGCTTGTCCCAGATGTCCTTTGTTGAGTTGCATTCAGCTACCTTTTCGAATATCTCATCAGACATAGTCTGAGCTAGAATGTTCATAGCTTTTGCATCTGCAACTTTCCATTTCTTTATCTCTGCATCTATTCCTGATGGAGGTGGAACAACACTTGTACTTGTGTTCTCTGGAGGTCTTGGACACACTGTCAAAACAGAATTGAAAATGTCCTCATCAATAGAGTTCATGTATAGTCTAATCCTTGCCTTCCAAAGTGCAAACTTAGATAGATTGCACACTGGAGGTCTGGTGCTAGCATAATCTTTATTTTGGGCCATGATTTGTGAAGAAATAATTCTAATAACAAAATCAAAACAAGCAGATCTAACTGGAGGGATCTTTGGGTTCAGGTGTTAGCATGTACAACCACTAAGGTATGGTATTGTAACCAACCTAAAAGATGTGATATTTTTAACCAACCTGGAAGATGTGGTATTTTTAACCAACCTGGAAGATGTGGTATTTTTAACCAACCTCGCTCTGATACCAATTGAAAGTGGAAGTTAGATCTGATATACTCTAGAGGGGGGGGGGGGGGGGGGTAGTGAATAGAGTATGGTGCTTGCTAAAAACGTTTTACAACTGTTGTTGTATTCCTAAGTGAACAGGGAAGCAAATAATATAAAGTAAATCTAAACACAGAAAAAATCACAAAGCAGTCACAAACCAATCCCAAACCACAGCCAGAAACAAAAGAAAGACAAGCAACCAGATGACACAAGGAGCTATAGTGGTTCCCCAATCAACCTGGGTACATCCACTCTTCTACCACCCTAGGTAGGAATCCACTGCAGGATGAGTTGATCAGGTGTCCTGGGCACCAATGAGCTTTTGATAAGGTGCTCAAAAACCAAACTAGATTTTTTGATCAGGTGTCTTGCCACCACTGAGTTTTGATAAGGTCTCAGAAACCAAACACAAACTTTTGAAGGGAGTTTGAAAAACCCTTTACAGTAGAGAGAGAGAGAGAGGGATGAGATGATCTTCTCTGTCAACAGTCAGAGAGAAGATAGTGGATGTTGTCAAAGCTCACCCTGAGATCTGTAGTTGTTCAGGAAGTGAAGCTTTGCAATAGGGTGATAGGCCTTCAGACGATTTGATCTCCAGCAAAAGATGATTTCAACAACAGCTAAAATGTGAGGTGTCTGGAGTCTTGAATGATGATGGCCTTTGAACACTTGAATCAAGAGAGATCTGAAAATTTCAGTTAGTTGATCTCCTCTTGTGATGTGTATTCTTGTATGAATTCTTTGAGACTGAGAATGTCTGCAACTCTCTTTCTTTCTCTTGTGTAATTGTTGTTGTAATAGCTGTAATTCTTGTTGTTGTAGAGAATTATTGTTGCAGAAGTTGTGTGTCTAACTCTCTGAAGAGAATAAAGAAAAAACTGATCTTTTATTCCTTTGGTCTGAATAGAAATGATCCTCTGTCCAAGATAGCCGTTAGCCTGTCAATAAATGACTTCCTTAACTGCATTTGTCTTCTGGAGGAAAGTTCAATAAAACATTCCTTGAAAATTCCTTGAAACTTGCTCCAGATTAATTAAAAACGGCTACAGAATCTCTGACATAAATGCTGAGAATAATTCCACAACTGTCTGAATTTGAATCTTGAAAATCGTCTAACTCTTCAGAAAAACATCGAACTGAGCTCCACTATCGTTGAACTGAGCTCAGAGACTGAACTTAGATAGAAACAGAGATCGTCGATCTGAGCTCAACTATCGTCGAACTGAGCTCAGAGATAGAGAATCAAACTGGAGTCAAGATCATTGATCTGAGCTCGAAGATCGTCGAATGGAGTTCGACGACTTGTTGAAGTTGAGCTCAAAGATCGTCGAATGGAGTTCGATGATTCGTTGAAGTGAGCTCAACGATCGTCGAATGGAGTTCGGCGATTCGTCGTACTGAGTTCGACGAAATGACTTGGTCTCCAAAACAGAAAAGCCTGGTCTTGAGGGCAGCTTCCAAACCTAACTACTAACCCTTAGACTCAATTCTAATGGACCTTTAGATCTATACAATGAGGTCAAAACAGGTTTACTAAGAGACATAGTGGTCCTTGCCCAAATCAGTAATAGGGTGTTCTAACACCCTCGGCCCCAGCCTCCACGCTGGCTGATCAAACCTCCTCGGCTCGCGGAAGTTGTCCCTTCCCTGAAGGCCTCGTCCTTGTCCCTGGGGGTGACCCTTCTAAGGCCTCCAACCTAACCAGTTGTTTGGCTCCCGGGCCCCCCATCCTTGATGCGGTCCCTGCTGCCCCTGTCCTCGGGGCTCCTCCCTCCTTCTCCTTTCCCTCTACTCCTTCTGCCTTCCTACTCCCGGCTCTTTCACGTCATCCTCCGCCAACCTGGCCAGCTTCCTGCCAAAAGCCGGATTGGCCCTTTCGAAGTCTATCTCCTTCGCCGCCCTCTCCATGAGCTCCTCAAAAGAGAGGGGGGGTGGCACTCTCTTTAGCTCCATGCTAAAGAATCCCGGCCTCAGCCCCAGGGTAAAAGCGAGCATCAGTGCATACCCTGGGACCTCCTGGACCACGAGGATCTCTTCCTGAAACTGGTCAACATAATGACCCAACGTCTCGTCTTGCTTTTGCCTTACCATAAACAGGAACTCTACCTCATTCTTACGCTTCTTTGATGTCGAGAACCTTTACAGGGAACCTCTATGCAGATCCTCAAAACTATAGATTGAACTTGTCGGCAACTGGTGGAACCAGTCCCGTGCCTTCTCCTTCAATGTGATGGCAAACAATCGACACTTGAAGGCATTTGTCATCTTCCTTATCGAAACAACATCCTCAAACCACTGCACGTGCTACACAGGGTCGTCTTTACCTAAGTAGTAGGACATGTCGGGCTCCCGGAACCCCTCCGGCACCGGGGCCGAGATGATGAGCTCACCGAAAGGGTTCTCGCCACCTTCCTACCGAGAGGGCACGTCTCGTGGCCTCGGCTGGCTGGCCCGATCCATGAGACGATGCCCAGGGAATAGTGTAACACCCCCTATCCGTCGCATAACATATAACAGTAGGTCCGGCCGGGGTCCGACGCCATAAACTACAGACAGACCGGGTGGTTACTCATGGAAACCATCCAACCAATCATAACATCCTACACAGAGCATTCTAGCGGAAGCAGATTAATAAGTTGTAATAAAGAACCCAGCACTAAAGCATGAATGTCCACTAATACCAAAATAGGAATGTTATATATACACTAGTACAAGCCTTAAGGCCTTACAAAATAGTTCACTTGATATTACATGTTTTACAAACCTCGGCACACAGGCCGGTCATACATGAATAAAGCAGTAAACACTCCAATTAGGCCTTCGAGGGCCGGCTTTGCAAAATTGGGCTTTAGCCCGCTATTGACCGCTTGGTCCAGCAGCACCTGCAAGCAACAAACCACCGCACGGTGGCAAAACAAGGCAACGGTCAGCAATGCTGACCAAATTATAACGATCCCGCCCCCAACTCGGGGCGGCGATGCTCCTTCCCTGCATTTCATTAGCATAAGCGAGCAATATAACAATATTCAATTCATCACAAGCGTAGGCTCATACGGCCACACACCCTATGCACTCAGGGCACATTCTCGGTGAACGCAGTCTAAATCTGCCGACTCACCGTCATCCCTTTGGACGACCAATCAATGAGCAGTTTGTCTTCCCGACATGGGTCACGGTAATTAAAACCATAGACTGCCGAAGACTCTCATCTATGCCAACGGCTCTAATCCGAACGACATAGAACGGGTACGGTTCCATCTAACCCGTGCTCACAACGCAACGGTAATTTAAACCATATGCGCCCGCAACGGTAATTTAAACCATATGCGCAGGTCAAACTTCTCCCGAGTCCCGTTTCCATCACATTTCACATAACCCGGTTATGTTCAAGTTGGCTCTCAGGCCACCAAGTTGGCAAGATCATGCACCCACCCAGTTTTTCGGGTGCACCTTTGGGTTAATCCCCAAGGCTCCCTGTTGCAATCTACCGCGTAGAAAACCCGAAAAACAACCAATCGCGCGGAGTCTTCTCCGACATTTATGCAATGTAACATCATCGATCCAAACCAACATGTCCGGGTAGGCTTCACACATCATGCCTATGTCCGTTCTCGCTTACGGACTCTAAACAACGGGGACTTCACATATCTACCCGAAGGAACGCCTCCAACTCACCGCAAACTCGCGAGAGCGGGCTTCCTATGCAAAGAAGGAGAGCTACTCATGCTCAAGAAGAGAATCGTTACCCTTGCATTCTTCTTTGGCGCCATGGGAAAGTAAGCGGATGAAAAGCACCGCACTAGCTTTGCCTCCATGGATCCGGAGTCGGCTCGCGATTTGGAGCTTCGAAGCTCCTCCAATGGCCGGATCTAGCTTCTTCTTCCTTCCTTGGCTCTCCTCTCTCTCTAAGTTTTAGAAAGACAACCACTCATGAAAAGTGAGGGTTTCTAAGGCCCAATCCCGGGTATATCCCATCAGGAACAACCCCAGCCGTTGGATCACCAATTAAAGAAACGAACGGCTTTGATTCGGGACTGAAATGCCCAATCTGGACCGCACACGGCCTGGCACACGCCCGTGTCCAGGGCCGTGTGCCTCATTCGCCGTCAAAATCGACGCGCCTGGGACAACACACGGGCATCGAACACGCCCGTGTTCGATTTGACACGCCCGTGTTCCACCTGACACGGCCATGTGGCCGGCCGTGTACCCCCATCATTTTTCCCCGAAAACAACCCGAGCACTGCACGGGTTCTAGGACACGCCTGTGTCCTTGCCCGTGTCTACCTCAACACGCCTGGGCTCCAGGCCGTGTACACGATCTCGACACTCGACACTTCGTCGAGCGAAGATCATCGACCTGACGACACGGCCTTGGACACGCCCGTGTCCTAGGCCGTGTGCCTTGTCTCGACACAATGTCGAGAGAAAAAATGTCGACTTCCCGGGACGAGTGTCGACACGGGTCGACACGCCCTGCGACACGCCCGTGTCGCAGGCCGTGTGCCATGTCTCGACACTTCGTCGAGCGCAGAGTGTCGACTTCGCGGGCTAAGTGTCGACACGGGTCGACACGCCCTGCGACACGCCCGTGTCGCAGGCCGTATGCCTAGTCTCGACACAATGTCGAGATCAAAATGTCGACTTCCCGGCTGAGTGTAGGCACAAGCTTAACACGCCTTGGGACACGCCCGTGTCCCAGGCCGTGTGCCTGCAGACAGAACCCAAAACTGGCCCAAAACGTCCCCCGTCGCTCTTTTGAGTTTCAGGGCGTTACAACTCTCCTCCTCTTAAAAGAATTTCGTCCACGAAATTATATAAAGGAAAGACATGTACAAAACCAAAATTTGTACCTGAGCGGAACAACTCCGGATACTCGTCAAGCATAGTCTGCTCTCGCTCCCAAGAGAGCTCCTCACGACCGCAATTGTCCCACCGGACCTTGACCATCCTGATCTCTTTATTGCGTAGCCGCTTGACCTCCGAGTCCTCAATCCGCACGGGCTTGACTCTTGTCGTCAACCCACTATCCACCGGACACTTGATCAACCGCGATCACTTGCGTAGGCTCTTGCACTGCCTTCCGAAGCACCGAAATATGGAATACATCATGTAATCCACAAAGCTCCACTGAAAGCTTCAACCGATAGGCCGCTTCACCAACTCGCTCCAGAACCTCAAACGGCCCAAGGTACCTCGGGCTTAGCTTTTTCAATCGCCGCACCCGCGAGACACCCTTGAACGGCTTGATCTTTAAGTACACATAGTCGCCCACAGCGAACTCCACGTTCCTGTGCTTGGCATTATAGTACTTCGCTTGCCGGTCCTGAGCGATAAGCAACCTCTCCCGAATGGTTCTCACCAAAGAAGTAGCATCCTCCACTTCCAATCGCTTATACAACTTTGACTCACCCGTTTCTAACCAAGACAACGGCGTGCGACATTTTCTACCATATAGGGCCTCGAAGGGCGCCATTTGAATACTCGCTTGGTAGCTGTTGTTGTATGCGAACTCCACCAAATAAAGGTGGTCTTCCCATTGCTTTCCAAAATCCAAGACACACATGCAGAGCATGTCTTCCATGGTTCTATTGACCCTCTCGGTCTGCCCATCCGTTTGCGGATGGAAGGCTGTGCTGAATTTCAACTTTGTCCCCAACATTTGCTGCACTAGCCTCCAATCATTGGACGTGAACCGCCCATCTCGGTCACTCACGATGCTGCGGGGCACACCATGAAGCCGTACTATGTTATCCACATAAAGTTTTGCCAACTTCTCCACCGGATCATCCTTCCTATGCGGAATAAAATGCGACACCTTCGTTAACCGATCAACAACCACCCAAATGGCGTCGTTCCCCTTTTGCGACCTTGGCAAACCGTGCACAAAGTCCATAGAGATGTCGTCGAATTTCCACTCCGGAATAGGCAAGGACTTAAGAAATCCTCCCGGCTTTTGGCACTCCGCCTTCACCAAGGCGCAAGTTTGGCACTTCGCTACGTAGAGCGCCACATCTTTCTTCAAACCCGGCCACCAAAACAGTTTCTTCACATCATGGTACATCTTCGTGCTCCCCGGGTGAATCGAGTACTTGGTATGGTGTGCCTCGTACAACAACTCCACCCGCAAATTACCCACACTTGGGACGCACAGACGACCGTCTTTCCAAAGTAATCCGTCCTCCACGACGAATTGGGAATTTGACCCATCCAGAGCCTCTACCATGAACTGCTTCATATGAGCATCCATATCCAAAGCCTGCCGAATACGATCAGCCAGGTCATATTGGACTTCAGTCCAATTCAGAACTGCTTCAGCACTTGATTGCCTATCCACACAAACAATCTCCAACGCCTCCAACTCCCGCACAAACCGCTCATCATGCACCGATAGCCAATTGGCATGAGCTGGGGCTCGGCGACTCAACGCGTCCGCAACCGCATTACCCTTACCAGGCACGTAGTGGATCTTGAATGTATAGTCCCCCAGGAACTCCATCCATCTACGCTGCCGCATATTCAGATCCTTCTGATCAATCAGATATTTCAGGCTCTTGTGATCGGTGTAGATATCAATCTTCACACCGTACAAATAGTGTCTCCACAGCTTCAAGGAAAAAATCACGGCCGCTAACTCCAAGTCATGGACCGGATAGTTCCTTTCATGCACTTTTAGCTGTCTCGAGCCATAAGCTATTACACTTCCGTGTTGCAGTAGCACGCAACCCAAACCGCTGCCCGAAGCATCACTATAAATCTCATAGCCTTCGGTCCCACATGGCGAACTCAGCACAGGCGCCGTGGTCAACCGACACTTCAACTCCTCAAAAGCTCGCGCGCACTCCGGCGTCCAAACGAACTTATGCTCCTTCCTCGTCAAAGTAGTGAGAGGTAACGCTATCCGCGAGAAGTTCTCTACGAAGCGCCTATAATAGCCGGCAAGCCCCAGAAAGCTCCGGACTTCCGCTACCGTAGCAAGCTCAGGCCACTCCCGTATCGCAACAATCTTCGCCGGATCCACAGCAATACCCTCTCCACTCACTATATGACCGAGGAACGCCACTGAGGATAGCCAAAACTCGCACTTCGAGAACTTGGCATACAGTTGATTCTCCTTAGCGTCTCCAAAACCAAATGAAGATGCTTGAAGTGATCTTCCTCACTTTGCGAGTACACCAAAATATCGTCGATGAAGACGATCACGAAATGGTCCAAGTACTCCCTGAAAGTCCTGTTCATCAAATCCATGAACACTGACGGCGCATTAGTCAGCCCAAACGGCATGACCGTAAACTCATAATGCCCGTATCTCGTACTAAACGCTGTCTTCGGGATATCACTCTCCCTTATTCGCAGCTGATAGTACCCAGCCTTGAGATCCAACTTCGAGTACACCGTCGACCCGACTAACTGATCAAAAAGATCATCAATCCGGGGGATCGGGTACTTGTTCTTCTCCGTCAACTTGTTGAGCTCCGATAATCAATACATAGCCTCAAGCTTCCGTCCTTCTTCTTAACAAAGAGGACCGGTGCGCTCCAAGGCGAAGAACTCGGGCGCACATACCCTTGCTCCAACAACTCTTGCAGTTGAACTTTCAGCTCCGCCATTTCCTTAGGCGCTAGCCGATAAGGAGATCGTGACACAGGCTTTGCACCTGGCACTAGCTCAATCGTAAAATCTATCTCCCGCTGAGGCGGGGCTCCAGGAAGATCTGCGGGGAACACATCAGGGTATTCCGATACCACTGAAATACTATCCAACGCGGGCTTCGGCTTTGCAACCTCCACTAGTGTAAAGAACAGTTCTGCACCGGCACGAACCGCCTTCACCACCTGAAGAGCAGACATCAACGTCTTGCTCGACCCCTTTAAGCCCGTAAAAGTCGTTTCACGACTTGCTCCCAGCTTGACTTCCTTGCTACCGCAATCTATATGGGCCTGCTGCTCCGAGAGCCAGTCCATGCCAAATATGACGTCGAACTCCACCAACGGAAGTAAAGACGCCTGCAGATCGAACTCCTGATTCCCAATACGAATCTTAACATCGCAGATCCTATCCGCGCGCATCGAACACCCATTGGGCAACAACACATCCAACTTATCCTTCGCCATCGAAGAAGGGACTCCGATGCGTGATAAAAATCCTTCGGACAAGAAGGAGTGTGAAGCTCCCGTATCGAAAAGTGCTCTTGCCGGATTTTCACAAATCAAAACAAATCCTAAACAAGCAGTGGTAAGGTAACATGTGCATAACAAGTATTTAAAGAAATTGACTTGCTATAAATTAAAACGTACCTGTCACCACATCAGCCTATTTGATGGCCTCCTATTGGCCAAGATTATACACCCTTGGTTGGGCCGGAGCATAGTGGGACGCGATCGACTCCACCGCCTTGCCCTTTTCTTCGTTAGTAGCTCCCGGCTTTCTTTCGGACTTGGGACGTCCGCTCCAACAATCACGGGCAAAGTGCCCGGTCTTTCCACAAGTAAAACATGCCCCCGGGGCCCGACTCGTAGTCACCCTAGAAGCACCAGAAGGATCTGGACCCGAAGTCTTATGCTTCTTGAAGAATCTTTGATAGCCAGACTTTGAAGTAGTCGACACTTTGAACCCAGATTTCTTCTCGCCCAAGCTTTTATTTGTCTGCACATTCTTCATGTCCTTCTCCAAGGACCGGGCCGTGTTGACCAAGGTCAAGAAACCCTGGGTCATCGGCCCCGAGAGTAGTAATCTCAACTCATCTCTCAAGCCTTCGTAGAATCGATTCATTTTGCGCTCCTCATCCGCGATGGTGGAGCTAGCATATCGACTCAAACGAGTAAACTCGTGGAGATATTCATCCACGCTCTTCTCACCCTGAACCAACTTCAGAAATTCGTTCTCCAACGCTATCCTCTGCGTCGAAGGAAGGTATCTAGCCAAGAACAATCTCGAGAACTCCTCCATCGAGACATCACCAAGTTGCCTACCTCTCAATAAGTGTAGCTCCAATCCTTCCCACCACATTCTCGCTTCGCCGTCCAGAAGGAACGTAGCGATGGTGGTCATTTTCCACTCCTCCGTCTCCGTTGCTGTCATGACTCTCTTCACCCTAGAGAGCCAGTCTTCAGCTTGAGATGGGGTTCCCAACCCGAGAATACCGGAGGGTTAAAGCTCATTACATGCTTAAGCTGCCTCTCGGTTGCCCTCCTTGGCACCAACGGTTCCACAACCACTTGCTCCACTCTCCTCGGCTCAGCCTCTTGAAGAGGTTCCTGCTCCATCGCAGGAGCGGGCTGCTGCGTTTTCCTTGTAGGCTGCGCATTTATCACGGCCAACACTGCTTTGGCCACCAATCGTATGTTCTCAGCCGATAGAGGTGTTGCAGGAGCAACATCTGGTGCACTGCTAGCCTCAGAAACTCGGCGTTCCGACGGCCCAACACCACTTCTGGTCACCTATAGTGGTACAAAACACCGTTAAGCGACCAAATAAAATTGCAAACAACAATTATAGGAACACGCAGGTTCCTCAAACACATGTATTTTCATTCCTAAGTAGACATTCATGGGTTCTTTTACCGTTATAACGATGACGCACACAATGTGCTCACCACCCCTTAAAAAGAATTCGCCCACGAATTCATCTTAAGCCCGACCAAAACCAGTAGTTTGATACCAAATTGTAACACTCCCTATCCGTCGCATAGCATATAGCAGTAGGTCCGGCCGGGGCTCGACGCCATATACTACAGACAGACCGGGTGGTTACTCATGGAAACCATCCAACCAATCATAACGTCCTACACAGAGCATTCTAGCGGAAGCAGATTAATAAGTTGTAACAAAGAACCCAACACTAAAGCACGAATGTCCACTAATACCAAAATAGGAATGTTATACATACACAAGTACAAGCCTTAAGGCCTTACAAAATAGTTCACTTGATATTACATGTTTTACAAACCTCGGCACGCACGCCGGTCATACATTAATAAAGCAGTAAACACTCCAATTAGGCATTCGAGGGCCGGCTTCGCAAAATTGGGCTTTAGCCCGCTATTGACCGCTTGGTCCAGCAGCACCTGCAAGCAACAAACCACCGCACGGTGGCAAAATAAGGCAACGGTCAGCAATGCTGACCAAATTATAACGATCCCGCCCTCAACTCGGGGCGGCGATGCTCCTTCCCTGCATTTCATTAGCATAAGCGAGCAATATAATAATATTCAATTCATCACAGGCGTAGGCTCATACGGCCACACACCCCATGCACTCAGGGCACATTCTCGGTGAACGCAGTCTAAGTCTGCCGACTCACCGCCATCCCTTTGGATGTCCAATCAATGAGCAGTTTGTCTTCCCGGTATGGGTCACGGTAATTAAAACCTTAAACCGCCGAAGACTCTCATCTATGCCAACGGATCTAATCCGAATGACATAGAACGGGTACGGTTCCATCTAACCCGTGCTTACAACGCAACAGTAATTTAAACGATATGCGCCCGCAACGGTAATTTAAACCATATGCGCAGGTCAAACTTCTCCCGAGTCCCGTTTCCATCACATTTCACATAACCCGGTTATGTTCAAGTTGGTTATCAGGCCACCAAGTTGGCAAGATCACGCACCCGCCTAGTTTTCCGGGTGCACCTTTGGGTTAATCCCCAAGGCTCCCTGTTGCAATCTACCGCATAGAAAACCCGAAAAACAACCAATCGCGCGGAGTCTTCTCCGGCATTTATGCAATGCAACATCACCGATCCAGACCAACATGTCCGGGTAGGCTTCACACATCATGTTTATGTCCGTTTTCGCTTACAGACTCTAAACAACGGGGACTTCACATATCTACCCGAAGGAACGCCTCCAACTCACCGCAAACTCGCGAGAGCGGGCTTCCTATGCAAAGAAGGAGAGCTACTCATGCTCAAGAAGAGAATCGTTACCCTTGCGTTCTTCTTTGGCGCCATGGGAAAGTAAGCGGATGAAAAGCATTGCACTAGCTTTGCCTCCGTGGATCCGGAGTCGGCTCGCGATTTGGAGCTTCGAAGCTCCTCCAATGGCCGGATCTAGCTCCTTCTTCCTTCCTTGGCTCTCCTCTCTCTCTAAGTTTTAGAAAGACAACCACTCATGAAAAGTGAGGGTTTCTAAGGCCCAATCCTGGGTATATCCCATCAGGAACAACCCCCAGCCGTTGGATCACCAATTAAAGAAACGAACGGCTTTGATTCGTGACTGAAATGCCCAATCTGGACCGCACACGGCCTGGCACACGCCCGTGTCCAGGGTCGTGCGCCTCATTCGCCATCAAAATCGACGTGCCTGGAACAACACACGAGCATCAAACGTTCCCGTGTTCGATCTGACACGCCCGTGTTCTACCTGACACGGCTGTGTGGCCGACCGTGTACCCCCATCATTTTTCCCCAAAAACAACCCGAGCACTACACGGATTCTAGGACACGCCCATGTCCTTGCCCGTGTCTACCTCAACACGCCTGGGCTCTAGGTCATGTACACGGTCTTGACACTCGACACTTCGTCGAGCAAAGATCGTCGACCTGACGACACGACCTTGGACACGCCCGTGTCCTAGGTCGTGTGCCTTGTCTCGACACAATGTCGAGAGCAAAATGTCGACTTCCCGGGACGAGTGTCGACACGGGTGGACACGCCCTGCGACACGCCCGTGTCGCAGGCCGTGTGCCATGTCTCGACACTTCGTCGAGCGCAGAGTGTCGACTTCGCGGGCTAAGTGTCGACACGGGTCGACACGCCCTGCGACACGCCCGTGTCGCAGGCCGTGTGCCCAGTCTCGACAGAATGTCGAGATCAAAATGTCGACTTCCCGGCTGAGTGTCGACACAAGCTTAACACGCCCTGGGACACGCCCGTGTCCCAGGCCGTGTGCCTGCAGCCAGAACCCAAAACTGTCCCAAAACATCCCCCGTCGCTCTTTTGAGTTTCGGGGTGTTACAAATAGCTCTCGCACAGCCGCCTCCCTCTCGCCAACCTCTGCCGGAACCTCCTTCCCGGGACGCTGGCCTGGGAAGAGCTCTCGTGCGGCCATGTCCCTCTCACCAGCCTCCGCCAGGACCTCCTTCCCGGGGAGCTGCCCAGGAGCGTTCTCGCCCAAGGGTGGGATCCCCTCTACCGGGACCTGAGGAGGTTGCCCACTCGCTCCTTGCCGAGAAGGCCAAGCTGATGGTCTGCAAGAGCTCTCGCCTGAAGTCCTCCAGCATCATCCTTGTCGCCTCCTCTCCCCAGGAGGGGGAACCTCCTGAACCAGATCCTTTACCTTCACCTTCTGCCATAGGACTAAACTCAAAACTTTCTCGTATTGGCTACCTTCCCCGCTCACCGCACCAGAACTGTTGAAGCCAAAATTTGACCTCAACGAAAGTTCGAAATCAGGGGTGTAGCCAACACCTACTTGTCCTAAGCTCTGACCTCTGATTGGTTGTGAAGGACCAGAAACTAACCCAAAGCCTCAGCAGGGAGGTCCCATCGCTTACCCGGAAGATCTCTGAGAGATTCCCCTCCGAAGCCAAAAGCTGGGCTTGGAGCTCCTCAGAAAGCACAAGAAAACTCTTTTAAAATCACGGGAAAAAAGTGCTTTTGAAGAACCCTTATGAGTCTATTTATAGGCCTATGAGTTTGAAATGCTAATAACCAAACTGAGCCGACCTGAAATTACCAAAATACCCTTGGTCGGGTCTGCCAACAGCCAAACTCCACTGTTCTGAAGGGTTATATGCAGACCACCGAGGGCAAAAGCGTAAAATCACCTAGGGTTAAAAAGGTGAACCACCTTCCAACGGAACCGGCGCTCGGCGAGAGCACCGTCACGCGGGCGAGAGCTCCTACCTATGGGACTCGTCTCGCCTAGCGAGGCTCTCGCCTGAGCTGTTGGGCCCTCTTTCTAGGTCCGTCTCGCTTGGAAAGGCTCTCGTCTGAGCCGCTGGGATCTTCTCGCCTGAGCTCCTACCTATGGGACTCGTCTCGCCTAGCGTGACCACTTTTAAATTAAATGATAATTTCAACTGTTTTACTGGCGAGAGTGATCGAGGCAAGTGCCAAGCTCTGAGTATTCCGAGGTTTCGTTGAACCACTGAGCGTGTCAACTTTATCCGTTATAAAGCTCTCAAGTAACTTGAACAGACTCGAAAAATGAAATACGAGCAATGAAACTGCAAATTATTCTCGACGAATAATAAAGATGTAAACCTTAATAAATCCCTCAAGTCTGATTAAGCCACACAACTGAAATATTATTGTACCGAATTAATGGGTAAAATCCCAAAGAAGCCTCCTGAGAATGGAGATGGAACTGAACTAAGCCTCTTGAGAATGAAGATGGAACTGAACTAAGCCTCATGAGAACGGAGATGAAACTGAACAAAGCCTCCAGAAAACAGAGATGGAACTGAAGCCTCCTGAATGGAGTGATTGGAGTACTAACCATTTTCTTTATGTTTTATTCCAGTCTCGCACTGGTCAAGTTCATTATTTCATTTCAGTTCAGTACTTTCTTTTCAGTACTCCAGTCTCATACTTGTCCAGTTCATTTATTCCTTTCAGTTCAGTTCATTTCTTTTAAGTACTATTCCAGTCTCGTACATGTCCAATTCCTTTCAGTACTTTCAGTTCAGTACTACTCCCGTTTCGTACTGGTCCTTTTTCTTACAGCATTTCAATTCTGCAGCTTATATACTAACAACAGCTTTTATTACCGCACTTTTGTTTTTGCAATTTACTATTTTTAAGCATGGGTTCTGCCCTAACGGGAAGAGATTTGATAGGTTGAGCCTTAGTTGGGGATAATAGGATCTGCGATGTTCCTCCTAAGTTAGCCCCAAGTAAAGTGCTCCCACGCTACTTGTCGAAAGTTGAGTTGAATGCAGCTTGCCCGAATTTTTTGAAGCATAGTTGGGCAGGCCACTTTAGACCCGATACGTGCCAATAAATTAATAATTTGATTGTTTGTAAATTGTTTGCGGTAAATTATGGCAGATCAGTCACTTCTGCAGACCGTTCGTACCGATATAGGAAGTTTGACAACTCAAGGCGACAAGGAGATGGATACCACGGGTGATTGACCGTTATGTTTTACCCATTGGGTTTCCTCCACTGGTAGGCCAGAATGTGGAATCACCGGATGTCGCTCACATCCAAGAGTACACGAGGTTGTACTTAAGGGCCTGGGTTGTGCGGTACGACAACCCCCAAAAGTGGCAGGACTGGCCACTATCACCGAAGGCCACATCGGTGAGGCCTGTGGGGCTCGCTATCCTGCTAGAAGAGAAGCGGCCATACTATGTCGACATAGAGTATTATGTGCGGCTGTGAATGCATGTGATGCATGCGCGGCTGTGAATGCGTGTGATGTGTGCGCGGCTGTGAATACCTGTGATGTATGCGCGGTTGTGAGTGCCTACAATAGGTGTATAGCTTAAAGGCCTGCGAAGTTCAATCAAGTTTGAATACCTATTGCGCGGCTATGCTAGTAGAGCCTATAATATAACTGATGAATATTACTGCTGCTAGTCTAGTTATATCATGTTATACTTTTTGATTACTTCTAGCTCATTTATGAAATGTTGTGCTAACCCTCTCTTACATCAGCTATCTTATTTTGTTGGGTGTGTACGCTCGTCCCCAGGATATGAATCCTAGGAGGAGATTTGATTCTACTTAGCTATGTTACTAGCAGTTATTTTAATAACCATTCACAGGAGATGGAGCACCGTAGTGACCAGCTACTATAGGACGATACTCCACCTGATAGGACTACCCGGGCAGAGGCACCCCCATCGTCTCCAGAGTTTAGAGACATGAGTACTAGCGAGCAGAATTGAGAGAGAAAGGAGTTGCTAGTTGTAGTACTATTATAGCCTACGGGCTCTATGTATAGATAGTGGCTACAACCTTTCGCTTTTCTGTTAAATATATATGTTGTGATATATATTTACTGTGTCTTCCTGATAGTGCTTCCACTGTACTCTATGATGTGAATGTTATGGTTCAAGCCGAGCAAGACGGCCAACCAGTGCTTTATGGAGTGGGTCATTACCCCTTGAGGGGCAATGGGTGGGCGTCTTTGGCACGTAAGATCCCCTCCGGCCCGACCCGGACAAGGTTTGGGGGGTCTCATAGTATGAGGTAACCCTATATGGGGTATGGAGCTAGAGAACTTCGATTTGATTTCTGTTAGTTCATGTGACCTCGTATTGTAAATACGAATGCATTGGAACTCGTTCCGTTGAATTACAAGGACATATGGTGAATATGGTTGTTCCTAGTGAAACATCGCGAAAATGAGATTTTTGGATATTGACCTACAGAACTCCGATTTGAGTTCTGTCAATTCCTATGGCTTCATATAGTTGATATGAAAGCATTGGAACTCATTGCGTCACAATTCGAAGCCAAACTATGAATAAGAGCATTTTGACTCTTTTAGCGCGACGTGACACACAGATTTCAAATATTTAACAAATGAACTCTGGTTCGACCCCAATTAGTGTCATTGAGTTCGTATGGTCAATACGACATCAACAGAGTTTGTCCTGGTCAATTTCGAGGACGAGTAGTCAACCCATGGTCAAACCAAGCATTGTCATGCATTGAAAAGAGTGCGCACACAAATTATGACATGACACCCCATCTTTTACCCGATTACCGATGACTTGGATCCACCTTGACTTTGACCAGCATGGGGGACCAACCCTAGGGTTGACTTTGGTCAAATCCCATAAAAAGTCCATTTTGGAAAATTTTCTCAAAAGGGGTGGGCACCTCCTCTTCTTTGCTAGCTTGGGCTTGGTATTCCTCACCACTTGGGCCACCCAAACCAGCAAGAGCATGAGTGGTGGGCCTTTAACAAAAAGCCCACCCCATCCCCTCTTCCCATCTTAAAACCTAAGGCCCAAGCCCACCAACTCCCCCCTGATGGCTGCCACCAAGGTACCCTCTGATGTTGCCACCTAGACAGGGTAAGTGGAGGAGAGGAGAGGAGCTCCTCCCCTCTCGAGTTAGTCCCACAATGAGGAGGGGAGGGGTGGCCACCCTACTCAAGCCTATAAAAGGCCACACCCCCTGCTCTCCTCCTCACTCACCTTAGGCAAGCATAAACCCATTGCCGGAATCCTGGGTCGCCGAAAAACCCGGATCCAGAAAAATGCCACCCTCTTCCTCCACCACCTCTAATGGCAGCTCGGCCAGGGCCTTCCTAAGCTCCCCCAGCCCAGGTAGAAAGCTTCTGCCTCCTCCTAACCTAACCTTTTGATGTCCTGCATGTGTCTCCCGGCGGCCGGAGCGCCGCCGACACCACCCAAGCCAAGCTCCAAGTCGGGTGGTGGCCGCCAGTGGTGAGCCATGCCTAGCACTGGTGGTGGTGCTGGGAAAGTACTACACCACCAGGGATAACTTTCCCCAATGATGGGAGGTTGAGGTGCTGTCGGAAATCGTCGCTCTAGCGGCACCCGAAAATAGAGTAAAACTCTGTGTTTTTCTGAGGCGCCGGCCGGCGGAGGCAGGCCGTCAGACCACCACCAGAGAAGAACCCCCTGACACACCAACAGGGGGTGGAATTGTAGTCAGGTAAGCCACTAAAGAGGCAGGCGGTGAGACATCGCCAGGAGTAGAGCATGGCGCGCCACCGCTCTCGGGTTGGAGACATCTGGCGGTGGTCGGCGACGCTGGGCCACCAGACCACCACCCAGGTGTTCGCCGCCCTCTAGCGAGTTGACCATAGGTGGCACAGACACCTCTAAGTTGCCGGCCTCCGGTGGAAGAAGCTTTATCTTCTGCATCGCCGACGACTCACATGTGCCGTCCGATCTAATGATGATGATCGGACGACAACTGTCTCAACAAATTACGCGCCTGCATGGATTTCTGCAGCCCCCACAACGGATCTGCCCCTAATTCGCTATGAGGATAGAGGACCCATTTTCACGTCTGACTCGATATTAGACGCAGGATTGAGCCTGATCTATCAATTTGAAAACAATTTATTATAGAATTTTGTAGATTTTTTAGAAAAACATCTATGCTCTTACGAAAAACGTGTGGAACATGAAAATTATTCCCCTTGATGAGGGCTTTCTCCACAAAACTTTTGATAATTTTTGGAGATGATTTGGTATTTTTAAAAATTTAAATAACTTTTTATTTGGCCCAATTTAAGCCCAAAAATTGCTTGGAAAATTTTGAAAAAATTAATAGGTTCATTTTAGTCTCTCTTAGAGGTTGTATCAAAATTTGAGAACCTGGGGATAAAAATTAAAGTTTTTCTGATTTCTTGGAGCCTAGGGTCACGCTCGGAAATTGATGCGTTCAATTTCTTCAAAAGTAATAATTAGAGCGCGCGACCACCTTTTAAATTAAATAATAAGTTCAATTGTTTTATTAACGAGAGTGATCGAGGCAAGTGCCCAAGCTCTGAGTGTTCCAAGGTTTCATGAAACCGCAGAGCGCCTCGTTTTTCTTTTAAAAAGACCCTCGGGTGATTTGGGCAGAATCGGAAGATGAGAGTACGAGCAAATAAGCTGCTGAATTATTATTGAATCTTAATAATGGGTGAAACCTAAAGAAGGCTTCTAAAAGTTGAAATAGAACTGAACATGCCTCCTGAGAATGGAGATAGAACTGAACATGCCTCCTGAAAATGGAGATAGAACTGAACATGTCTCCTAAGAACGGAGATGGAACTGAACATTTTCCCTGAGAATGGAGATGTGAAAGATAATAGTTGCCAACCTAAATCACCTAGAGGGGGGTGAATAAGTGAGTTGTGCGTCTTTTTGCGGAATAAAAAAAATCTCAACCAAAGCACAGAACAATCTACCAAACAAGCAAACACAGGCGAGGCAAGATTTATAGTGGTTCCCCAACCTTGCTACATCCACTTTCCCTCACCGATCTAGTAATATACTAGACTCGGCTACTCCACTATCTCGGATTGGAAAACAATCCTACCCTTGGAACAAGGTTCCTACAAACTGGATCCACAAACGGATCTACAATCGAAAGACCAAACTTCCTACAATCTCGGAGTTGAACACTCCTACACTCGGAGAAATCTTCTCCTACAATAATGAAATACATCAGTACAGAAATACAAACAGTGAATATCTGGTTCAGATCTGCAACAAAAAATCAGAAAATCCTTCTTCTAGGCATGCGCTTTATCAGAATATTGAAGAAGAATTTCGACAAGATCAGATCTGGAACTCCTCAACTTTACACGATCGAAAGAGTAGATGAATCATTGAGTGGAGATCTCGATCTGTAGAGTCTTCTTAATCTGAATCCTCTGAAAAGAAGAAACCCTAGCCAGTCAGAATTTAGCGATGGCAGCGGCGGCGAGTTTCCGGTTCTTGCATAGAGAGAGAGGAGACAGAATTCTTTTGGAAAGAGACGGCTGCAAAACTTAGAATAATTTTCTTCTTAAAAACTTAGGGTTTGTCGGTTTGACAAGACCTTTTATAGTAGACAAGAAGATTAGAATTAAATGATTCAAAAAGAGAAAGGCACGTGGACCAATCACGTCAGAGTTTAAGAATAAGACCGTTAGGTCTGGACTTAAGGAATTTCTGAAAATAGTCAAAGTAAGTTACTCGAGTCAAGTAGAACTACTCGAGTATATGCAGCACTACTCGAGTAGGTAGAAGGGACTACTCGAGTACATGAGAAAAAGTACTCGTTAGATAAAGAAATCATTACTCGAGTACATGGAGTCAACTACTCGAGTAGATAAGAATGAGAGGGACTCAGTTACTCGAGTAACAAAAATGACTTACTCGAGTACTTAAGTACTTACACGAGAGGTGGAGTATATTACTCGAGTTCAATTAGCACTACTCGAGTATATAAAAATGAACCACTCGAGTATATCAGAAACTTACTCCAGATAAATACTTGTGAAAGTGCAGCTAGATCTGATATACTCTAGAGGGGGTGAATAGAGTATATGGTGCTTGAAAATGTTTTACAACAATTGTTGTAATCTGAGTGAACAGGGAAGCAACTATTAATTCTAATCACAGAATAACCTACAACAGAAATTAATCACAGATCTAAACTAATCACAAAACAATCATAGCCAGAAATAAAAGATAAAGATAAGCAAGCCAGAAGACACAAGGAGCTATAGTGGTTCCCCTAAACTTGGGTACATCCACTCTTCTACCACCCTAGGTAGGAATCCACTGCAGGATGAGTTGATCAGGTGTCCTGGGCACCAATGAGCTTTTGATAAGGTGCTCAAAATCCAAATCAGATTTTTTGATCTGGTGTCTTGCCACCAATGAGCTTTTGACAAGGTGCTCAAAAATCAAGCACAAACTTTTGAAGGGAGTTTGAGAAACCCTTTACAGAGATGGGGATGAGAGAGTTATGAAAGTCTTCTCTTTCTCAAAGCAGCTGAGAAGAATATGTAGATTTGATGGTGTTAAAGCTCCCCCTGAGTTCTTGAGATGTTCAGGAAATGAAGCTTTGCTGTAGGGTGATAGGCCTTCAGAAGTTGATCTCCAGCAAATGATGATTTCAGCAACAGCTGAAATGTTAGGTGTCTGGAGTCTTTGAAAGATGTTGGCCTTGAACACTTGAGTCACAAGAGATCAGAAAATTTCAGATGGTTGATCTCCTTGGATGTGTGTTCTTGAGAGAATTCTTTGAGATAGAGAATATTTTGTTCTTGTTCTTCTTGTCTGTGTTCTGAGTAATGGAGAGATTCAAAAAAAAAATCTTGTATTTTATTCTCTGGTATTGAATAGAAAAACATCCTCTGTCAAGAATAGCCGTTGGCCTGTCATTAATTGTATCCTTAATTGCAATTATCTTCTGGAGGAAAGTCCAAAGAAACATTCCTTGATAATCCCTTGAAACTTGGTCCAGAAATAAATGAAAACGGCTAGAAAATCTTCTGAATTAATTGCTGAATAACTCCTTAACTGTTCTGAATTTGAAACTTGAAAGATCCTTTAACTCATCAGAAACCGTCGAACTGAGCTCTGCTATCGTGGAACTGAGCTCAGCGATATGGACTTATACAGCAACAGAAAACGTCGATCTGAGCTCAAAGATCGTCGAACTGAGCTCAGAGATAGAGATCCAATACTGAGTCAAGATCGTTGAACTGAGCTCGTAGATCGTCGAATGGAGTTCGACGATTTGTTGAAGTTGAGCTCAGCGATCGTCGAATGGAGTTCGACGATCTGTCGAAGTTGAGCTAGACGATCGTCGATTGGAGTTCGACGATTCGTCGTGCTGAGCTCGACGATATGACTTAGTCTCAAACTGAAAATCCTGGGTCTTGAGGGCAGCTTCCAAACCAAGACTTCTAACCCTTAGACTCAATTCTAATTGACCTTTAGATCTATACAGGAGGTCAAACACAGGTTTCCTAGAGACATAGTGATCCTGACCCAAATTAGTAATAGGGTGTTCCAACAATCTCCCCTTATTTGGGTTAGGATTACTATTTACAGAATTGGAAAAAATTAAATAACAACATACACAGTAGCAATACAGAAAAACAATAAAGCAGGGCATTGTAGAACCACAGATATATGTCATCCCAGACAGAATTCAGAATTCAAAGTGATTGTCACCTTACATAGTTATTTCTTCTCCTTGCTCTTTATGAGTTTGATTTCTCTATTGGGGTTGAGAGCTTCCTTCTTTGATCTTGTGTCACCTGCTGCACCTAAAGAGGTTTGCTGTTTGGGTCTTGGAACTATGGCTTCAGGATGCAACTCCATGTATCTATCAGAATCAAAGAATTTGCTCGAGCCATATCTTTCCAACTCTTTCTTTCTCTGTTCAGACAATGTAGTGATGTTGGAGGAGTCTCTGCCTTGCTCTTTAGCTTTCTTAATCTGGTCCAGTGCAGCAAGCTTTTTCATCCTTGCAGTCCAAGCAGTTGGATTATTTTCAGGATCTTCAAATGGCACTGGTGGCTCATATCTATTTGATGGATTGTCTTGAGGAGGCCTGGATGAAACTACTTCCTTCAGTTTATAGGGAAAAGGACCAGAGGTTGTGTCTGATGAGATTTGTCCTTCCCTGGAGTAGGGATGTTGCCTTGAATAACCTTTAGAATAAACCTGGACTTCTCTTTGATTTCCTCTGTAGTTTCCTCTTCTGGATTGATAACCCCTAGACTGGCTTCCCCTATGATAGGATCTGGCATGAGGCTGATAGGGAGTTTGGCTTTTGGCAGAGGGTTAAGCAGCTGAACTTCCACCTGCACCTGCATCAGGAGGAGGTGGTGGAGGAGGATGAGGATGTTGAAATTGGGAAGAGCCTTTTTCATATTTCCTCTTTTTCTTCATGGCTTTGAGTTGATTCTTTGAATACTGCATCCAGTGCTCAGTTATGGGGCAGTCATGAAGAATATAATATGGAATGTCATTGTTGTCCTTGACTTTGGCTGGAGGTACTCTCTTCATGGATTTGCTCCTTGCCTTTCTCTTCCTGACAATAGTGGCAGAGGAGTCATCAGAATCAATCTTGAACTCATCACTTTCAGAACTTTGCTCATCATAAAGAGCATCAATCTTTTTCATCAATTCTTTCTTGAGCTGGGTTGAAGCAGATGAAGCAGTAGTGATTGGAGCAGCAGATACAACACTAGTAGCAATTGTAGTTGAAGCAGAAGCAGAGGTTGAAGCAGCAGTGACAGTAGCAGATACTGAAGTTATGGCAGCAGTAATAACAATAGCAGTTGGTGCAGCAACAGTGTCACTTTCATAAACAGCAATATCAGCAGCAGGAGGAATATCATCAGCAAATACAGAAGACTCAAAATCATGTGCCTCTGTCATATGGATATCAGCAGAAACTGGAACAATAGTAGCAGCAACAGAAATATCAACTAAACTTTCAGCAGCAGGAGGGGCAGCAGCATCAAAAACATCAGCAATGCTTGCAGCAGGAGTAACAGCAGCATATACTGAATTAACAAAGGAAGTTATAATGCTGGAATCACAGCATGAGAAGGGCACAAGGGCCTTGGAGAAATCCTCTGGGGGATGGACAACAACTCTCTCTGGAAGACAGCTGAAGTACGCTGAGTCAAATGCTGAAAGCAGAGACCTGAGGTCTATTGAGAACACTGCAACTGGAGGTCTAGCTGAAACTTGAGGAAGAACAGCAGCAGCAGCAACAACTAAGGAAACAGAAGACACAGCAGGCAAGCTCACTTCATAGGGCATCTCCCCCTGCCTAGATTCAGACATAGCTGGATCAAGACACACTGCTGAAGGGGCTGCCTGAGGGAATAAGGAGGAGATCCTGGCAGAAAGAGCTGCCACTGACTGGAGTAATGGAGCCAAGGAGGTCTCCAAAAGAAGAGATAGCCTGGGGGCTAGCAATTCATATATCCTGTCAGCTAGGGCTGAAAGATCTACTTGCTCAGATGTGACTGGAGCAGAGGTAGAGGATGGAGGTGGAGCTACTGGTGATGATAGTGGAGAGCTGGTGTATTGGGGAAGAGATGGTTGAGGTGTGGGTAAAGTGGTGATGGAAGACAAGGGGATGGAGATAGATGGTGTGAAGGAGGGTTGATCAATGATTTCTTGTAGAAGTTCCTGGTAAGAGGTTGATGAGGAGGGTAGATCAGGAGGAGAGGAGGGTGAGTCATCCATGAAGGAATCACCAATAAGAGTGAATGAGGGAATGGAGGGTGAAGTGGCAGTGTCTGGTTGAGGGTAGGAGTATAATGGATGGAATGGTTCTTCTGTTGTTTGTAGAGTAGGGATTGGAGATGGTATTGATGTTGAAGAAGGGCTGGAGATGATAATAGTGGATGGAGTTTGAATGGTAGATGGAATTGGAATGGATTGAATTGGAGGAGGAGGAGAGGCAGCAGCAAGCAGGTCATCTGCAGGGGCAGAGACCTGAGGGGAAGTGACTATGGCAGTCCTGGTGCCTGAAGGTGTGCTGGAAGAGGGCCTGCTGGGCTTGATGATCTGCCTGTCCCATTTACCAAATAGGGCACAGGACAGTCTCTTGGAAGCATTAATGTGTATCCCAGAAGATACTAGCAATGCAGGGCATCTGTTCTGCAGAAAAAGACCTAAAATCCTCCCAAAATTCACAAAACTTTTATTAATTTTCTTTTTGATTAGGTCAAAGAAGACCTCTCCCCAGTTCAAATTCTTCTTGTCCACAATAGCTCCCATTAAGCATAGCTGATACCTGGAAATAGTATCATGAGCAGAGTGCTTAGCCAACAAGACTTTCCCAACTACATCAGCCAAGAATCTATATTCCACAGACAGATTCTTCTTCAGCAGCTTGCTAGGGTTAGCCTCAGAATGACCCATTCTTGCAAGCAAGTCAGCAAATTCTTCTCCAGATAAATCAGCAAAGTCTCCACCAGAACTTAACTCAAAAACTTCTGTCAGAATTGCTGGGGTCAAGGGTACCTGGGCGCCAGAAATTGATCCAACAATTGTGTTTTGATCCTGGTTGTAGGCAGTGTAGACACACTCTTTAATCTCATCAGCAGCAAGTTTAATCCTTGTGGTCATGATTGTAGCAAGTTTCTACCCTTTGAACAGCTCCAAGATGTCCTAGAAAACCTGATCTGTTATGCTGAAGGACTCCATGTCAATGTCAAAGCCAGCATCGAATTTCATGGCAGCAAGAACAGCAACAGAAACGACCATGGTTACCTGCAAAGATTCAACAAACAAAACGACCAAGTGCAGAAATATTTGGAGGGAAAGAAAGTTTTTGCAGAGAAATCGAAAGCGCAAAAGGAGAACGACGGCAAAAAATGAATTTTATATTAGGGTTCGACGCAGAAAAGGAAAGATCGTTGAACTCAGTTCGACGATCGGGGCTTCTAAAGAAATCTGAAGAGTCTTCAATATCGTCGATCTCCATTCGACGATATTGGAGAGCGTCGAGCTCTGTTCGACGATCGTTCAGAGAACAAAATCGTCGAGCGTCGTTCGACGATCGTTGACTGGAAGAGATAGTACAGACTATCTGAGAAGCGCTGAACTCAGGTCGACGATTTCAGAAATCGTCGATCTCCGTTCGACGATCTGGGGGAAAATCGTCGAGCGCAGTTCAGAGACCAGAAAAACTCTAGACACTAAGAAAAATCAAGATGTTTGCCTAGTCTTGGTCAATTTTTAAGCTTTTAAAATCTTGGATATTATTTAAGACTTCCTCCATCTAACATTCCTAACTGATTTAGGAAGAAGGTGTGTTTCTTTTCATCCAAGGGCTTGGTGAAAATATCTCCCCTTTGTAAATCAGTTGGGATATATTGCAGTTTAATTTTATTCTTTTCAACATTATCCGTTAAGAAGTGATGTCTAATCTCTATGTATTTTGTCCTACTATGGAGGACTGGATTTTGAGCTATAGAAATAGCACTGGTGTTATCACAAAAGATTTTAGACTTCTCTAAGTTGTAGTCATAGTTTAGGAGTTGGTTTTGAATCCACAAGATTTGTGAGCAACAACTACCTGCAGCCATATATTCAGCTTCAGCAGTTGAAGTTGACACAGAAGTTTGTTTCTTACAAAACCAAGAGACAAGTCTGTCACCAAGGAACTGACAAGTTCCACTGGTGCTTTTCCTGTCAATTCTGCATCCAGCATAATCAGCATCAGAAAATCCAGTTAAATCAAATGCTGAATCTTTTGGATACCAGAGACCTAGATTTGGACAACTTTTAACATACCTGAGAATCCTCTTTACTAATGTTAGGTGTGACCCTCTAGGGCTTACTTGGAACCTAGCACATATACATGTAGCAAACATTATATCTGGTCTACTAGCTGTAAGGTACAGTAAAGAGCCAATCATTGCTCTATATGTTGTCTGATCAACAGGTTTCTCATGTTCATCAACATCCAATACAACATTGGTAGGCATAAGTGTTTTCATACAAGATGCTTCAGACATGCCAAATTTCTTAACCAATTCATTTGCATACTTGGTTTGATAAATAAAGATGCCTTCAGCATGTTGTTTGACTTGCAATCCTAGAAAAAAGGATAGCTCACCCATGCTACTCATTTCAAATTTAGAATGCATTAGGTTGGAAAACCTTCTGCACAATTTTGAATCAGTGGAACCAAAAATAATATCATCTACATAAATCTGTACTAGTAGGGTATGAGACTTATGAGTTCTAATGAAAAGAGTTTGGTCTACTCTACCCCTTATAAATCCATTTTCCAAAAAGAAGCATGCTAGGGTCTCATACCATGCTCTAGGAGCTTGCTTGAGACCATATAATGCTTTGTTCAGTTTAAAAACATAATCAGGATAAGTTGGAGAGATAAAACCTGGAGGTTGTCTGACATATACTTCTTCTTTGATGTCTCCATTGAGAAATGCACTTGAATCTTTTATGTGCTGCATAAGCTAAAAATATTCTGATGGCTTCCAACCTTGCAACTGGTGCAAAATTCTGGTCATAGTCTATTCCTTTTTCTTGAGAATATCCTTGAGCAACTAGCCTTGCCTTGTTCCTTACAATTACTCCTTGATCATCCAGTTTGTTTCTGAACACCCACTTTGTTCCAACAATTGAGTGATCCTTAGGCTTTGGCACTAGTTCCCACACTTTGTTCCTTTCAAATTGATGCAACTCTTCTTGCATTGCAATGATCCAGTGTGGATCTTGCTCTGCATCTTGAATGGACCGAGGTTCAATTTAAGATAGGAAGCAAGTGTGAAACAGGTTTTGGTTGACCTGATTTCTGGTTTGCACACCAGCTGAGATGTCTCCAATTATTTGGGAAATTGGATGATCTCTTGATGTTACTAAATCAACAGGGGGTGTTGATTGTTCACCAACCTGTGTTGTTGTTTCCTCTTGTGGTACAACAACTGGCTCTTCAAGTTGTTCTTCAATATGTTGAATACTTTCTTCATCTTCACTACTTTCATCCTTTTGAGTAACC
This sequence comes from Platanthera guangdongensis, assembly GCA_039583875.1. Lineage (NCBI taxonomy): Eukaryota > Viridiplantae > Streptophyta > Magnoliopsida > Asparagales > Orchidaceae > Platanthera > Platanthera guangdongensis. Next base: position 46,893,605 of record CM077166.1, read on the forward strand.
TGTAGCTTGTTCAAGTCTTCAACAAGAGAATGTTCCTGCAAAGGTTCTATGGTAGAAGTGATCTTCTCCTTGAAAGACATGTTAGATTCATCAAATGATATATGAACAGATTCCTCAATTTTTAGAGATGATTTATTATAAACCCTATAAGTCTTACTGATCATGGAGTATCCCAGAAACACTTCTTCATCAGCTTTAGCTTGAAATTTTGCTAAATATTTCTTGTCATTATTGTGTATATAGCAGATGCAACAAAAAACTCTAAAATAATCAACTTTAGGTTTCTTCGCTTTGAGTAATTCATAGGGAGTCTTTCCCTTTAGTTTATGTATCAAACTTCTATTCAGCACATAGTTGGAGGTGTTCACTGCCTTTGCCCAAAAGGATAGAGGAAGGTGAGCATCTGACAACAATGTAGTGGCAGATTCAATAAGGGTTCTATTTTTCCTTTCAGCTACCCCATTTTGTTGAGGAGTTCTAGGAGTTGAGAAAGTTTGGCTGATCCCTTCACTCTGATAGAACTCTTGTATAATAAGAGAATCAAACTCTGTTCCATGATCACTTCTGATCAGGGCAATGTGAGTATTGAACTCAATCTGTATAAATTTGAGAAACTCTGTCAAACATTTAAAGTTATCAGACTTCTTCCTCAGAAAGAACACCCAAGTGAATCTAGAGAAGTCATCTAAAACTACTAAGGTGTAAGATTTCCATCCTAGGCTTTGTACTGTAATGGGTCCAAAAAGATTCATGTGTAACAGATACAATATCCTAGGTGAATCACTCTTATTAAGTGACTTAAAACTATTTTTAGTTTGCTTGCCTAATTGACAAGCCCTGCAGAGTCCTTCCTTCTTGTAGGGGCCAGAAGGTAGTCCTCTAACAAGGTTGTCCTTGGATAGCCTAGCAATAGTTCTAAGGTTTAAGTGTCCTAGTCTCTTATACCATAAAATATTTGGTCTACAGACAGAATTGAACAGGCAAATATCTACATCTGTTGAAAGAAAATCTACTAGATAGATATTACCTTTCCTTTTACCTGTCATCACAGTTGTGTTATCCTCTGACTTGATCTTGCATAATGCTTTGCTGAAGGTCACCTGGTAGCCTTCATCACATAGCTAACTGATGCTTATTAAGTTGTGCTTCAGTCCTTCCACATAAGCTACCTTCTTGAATGTTACTGATCCAATCTGGACTGCACCATATCCTTTAGTTTGTCCAAAGTTTGAATCACCAAAGATAACTTTGGGTCCAAGCTTATCTTTAAAGGATGTGAGGTTGTCCTTATTTCCTGTCATGTGCTTAGAGCACCCACTATCCAAGTACCATTGCTGGTTAGATGTTGGATAGGTCTTCACCTGCAGATAAGATAATTCATTTGTTTTTGACCCAGTTTACCTTGGGCCTAGGTTGATAACCTTTAAACTCTGAAATAAAAGACATCCCAGGTTGACTCTTATAACCTTCAGGATGATATCTCCTTGAAGGTATAATCCATTCAGTATAAGGGTTACAGATTTGAGATGAAGGACCCCTAGGATTGGATTTTGATTTGCCCTTGAAAGAGTTTCCAGAGCTCTGATCTCTGTTCGACGATCGTGGAGCTGCGTTCGACGATCTTGGGTCAGATCGTCGAGCTCCGTTTGACGGTAGACTATGGCAGAGTTCAGGAACTTGAGATCGTCGACCTGAGTTCGACGATTTTGCCTGAGATCGTCGATCTGCATTCGGCGATCATCGAGCTCCGTTTGACGATTTCTGCTGGAACTTAGTTTTCTTGGGCAGATCAGAATTTTTCCTAGCTACCTCTACAACTCCCTTTCCTTTATCAGAAATGAACTTGATTGGAGTTGTTAGAACTATGGGTTGGCTGGATGAAGCACTCAAGCCTAGTGTACTATTAAATCTGGAGTTCACTGTGCTTGTGATGTCCATCAGCTTGATACTTCTCCCATTAAGGGATTCTTCAAGCTTTTTGGCCTCAGATAGCTCACTTTTCAGTGAAGCTATCTGCTCCATACAACACTCCAACTCCTGAGAGAGTTTGAGATTTTCTGACTTTAAGGTATTATGTTCAGATAAATGATTTCTGACAGAGATAATTTCTTTCTCAGATTTTAGCAGGTCTAAACATAAAGCTTTAAACTCAGATTTAAAGTCCTCTGAATTGAAATCAAAAGAACTGATTACCTGATCTTCTTCAAGTTGAGTCTCTGAATCTGACTCTGACTCTTCTTCATCTGAATTATGTTGAGAGGCATTGATTGCCATCATGCAGAACTCCTTCTCGTCTGCATCATCTTCATCATCACTGGAGCTGGATGAGGCTTCTGATTCCTCTTCAGTCTCACTCCAGGATTCAGCAACAAACCCCTTCCTTGTGTGTTTATTCTTGCTTGTGGATGGTTTGCCATTGTTACTTTTCTTGAAGTCCTTTTCTCTTCTTCTTTCTTTCTTGTCCCTTCTGTCCTTGTTTTTGTTCACTGGACAGTCATGTACAATGTGCCCTGGTTTCCTGCAACCAAAGCAGACAATTTCCTTATTATTAGACTTATCATACCTTGGCTTATCATGCTCCTTGTATGATCTCTTTCTGAAGTCCTTTCTGGCCATCTTGTAGAATCTTTTGGCCAACAGACTGAGCAGTTCATCATTGCCTGTGACTTTGTCTTCATGCTGATCTTCTGTTGCTTTGAAGGCTATTGTCTTCTATTTTCTTGTGGCTGGTGAGGCAGACTTCTGTTCGTCTTCTCTATTCTTGATGAGTAGCTCATAAGATTTGAGCTTACCCAATAGAGCTTCTGTGGTGATCTCATTCAGACTTCTAGCATCCTTGATTGGCCAGATTCTTGAATCTCAAGTGCTAGGGAAGCACATTAGAATTTTGTCATTAAGTTCAGTCAGTGATATCTCCTTATCCAAAGTCTTGAGTTCACTGACGATCAGACTAAGTCTATTGTACATGTCTCCAAATGATTCAGCTTCTCCCTTCTTGAAATTCTCATATTGAGATATGAGGTGGGATCTCCTGTCCTTTCTCTCATCAGCTGAGCCTGAGACTATTTTAGAGAGTTTATCCCAGATTTCCTTTGCTGAATTGCATTCAGCCACCTTTTGAAAGATGTCATCAGACATGGTCTGGGCTAAGATGTTCATAGCCTTGGCATCAGCTACCTTCCATTTCTTGATGTCAGCATCTGTTCCTGATGGAGGTGGAACAGCATTTGTACTTGAGTTCTCTGGAGGTCTTGGGCAAACTGTCAACACAGAATTAAAAATATCCTCGTCAATAGAATTCATGTATAATCTGATCCTTGCTTTCCAAAGTGCAAACTTGGATAGATTGCACACTGGAGGTCTGGTGCTAGCATAATCTTTGTTTTGGGCCATGATTTGTGAAAACAAAATCTAATAATAAACTCAAAAGAAAACAGATCTAACTAGGAATATTTGGGTTCAGGTGTTAGCATGTGCAACCACCAAGGTATGATATGTTTAACCAACCTGCCTCTGATACCAATTGAAAGTGCAGCTAGATCTGATATACTCTAGAGGGGGGTGAATAGAGTATATGGTGCTTGAAAACTTTTTACAACAAATGTTGTAATCTGAGTGAACAGTGAAGCAACTATTAATTCTAATCACAGAATAACCTACAACATAAATTAATCATAGATCTAAACTAATCACAAAACAATCATAGCCAGAAACAAAAGATAAAGATAAGCAAGCCAGAAGACACAAGGAGCTATAGTGGTTCCCCTAAACTTGGGTACATCCACTCTTCTACCACCCTACATAGGAATCCACTGTAGGATGAGTTGATCAGGTGTCCTGCGCACCAATGAGCTTTTGATAAGGTGCTCAAAAACCAAATCAGATTTTTTGATCAGGTGTCTTGCCACCGATGAGCTTTTGACAAGGTGCTCAAAAACCAAGCACAAACTTTTGAAGGGAGTTTGAGAAACCCTTTACAGAGATGGGGATGAGAGAGTTATGAAAGTCTTCTCTTTCTCAAAGCAGCTGAGAAAACTATGTGGATTTGATGGTGTCAAAGCTCCCCCTGAGTTCTTGAGATGTTCAGGAAATGAAGCTTTGTTGTAGGGTGATAGGCCTTCAGAAGTTGATCTCCAGCAAATGATGATTTCAGCAACAGCTGAAATGTTAGGTGACTGGAGTCTTTGAAAGATGTTGGCCTTGAACACTTGAGTCACAAGAGATCAAAAAATTTCAGATGGTTGATCTCCTTGGATGTGTGTTCTTGAGAGAATTCTTTGAGACAGAGAATATTTTGTTCTTGTTCTTCTTGTTTATGTTCTGAGTAATGGAGAGATTCAAAAAAAAAAATCTTGTATTTTATTCTCTGGTATTGAATAGAAAAACATCCTCTGTCAAGAATAGCCATTGGCCTGTCATTAATTGCATCCTTAATTGCAATTGTCTTCTGGAGGAAAGTCCAAAGAAACATTCCTTGATAATCCCTTGAAACTTGTTCCAGAAATAAATGAAAACGGCTAGAAAATCTTCTGAATTAATTGTTGAATAACTCTTAACTGTTCTGAATTTGAAACTTGAAAGATCCTTTAACTCATCAGAAACCGTCGAACTGAGCTCTGCTATCGTTGAACTGAGCTCAGCGATATGGACTTATACAGCAACAAAAAACGTCGATCTGAGCTCAAAGATCGTCGAACTGATCTCAAAGATAGAGATCCAATACTGAGTCAAGATCATCGAACTAAGCTCGCAGATCGTCGAATGGAGTTCGACGATTTGTTGAAGTTGAGCTCAGCGATGGTCGAATGGAGTTCGACGATCTGTCGAAGTTGAGCTAGACGATCGTCGATTGGAGTTCGATGATTCGTCGTGCTGAGCTCGACGATATGACTTAGTCTCAAACTGAAAATCCTGGGTCCTGAGGGCAGCTTCCAAATCTAGACTTCTAACCCTTAGACTCAATTCTAATTGACCTTTAGATCTATACAGGAGGTCAAACACAGGTTTCCTAGAGACATAGTGATCCTGACCCAAATTAGTAATAGGGTGTTCCAACAACTTGGAAAAATTCTGGAGCAGGAAAAATTGAACTACTCGAGTATGTAACATGGACTACTCAAGACAGAATGATCTACTCGAGTATATAACATGAACTACTCGAGTAAATCACTTAGTGAAATTTTCTGGAATAGAATTCTGGATTACACGAGTAAAAGCATTTGACTACTCGAGTAGTAGATGAACTACTCTAGTATATGAGTTAGACTACTCGAGTAACTAGAAACTACATGAGAGTCAGAATACCATTAACTCGAGATAGAAGATAGAACTACTCGAGTATTTCACTTAAACAAATTTGAGAAGAGAGAATCTGGAAACTCGAGAGATAAGAGGAAGTTACTCGAGTATACAAGATGAATTACTCGTGAGCCATAATTGGAAGACTCGAGTACATCTTAACTACTCGAGTAAGTGAATTACTACTCGAGTATAAACTCAGTAACTTACTCGAGTAAATGAGAAGGTACTCGAGTACTTTACTTAGGAAAAAATTTTCTGACAGATTTTCTTCTTCTAAGGGAAATCAGCATCAAGTCTTTTCTTATAGTCCTAGAGCTTGAATATGAAGTGTATCCCAATAGAGAGGCTACACATGAGTCAACACTTTGGAACACACAATGAGGGATTACATTGTATGGTCTTGTGTTTGGTGACCCATTGTAGACTGATATTGGTCTACACTTCCCATTAGAATCCTGCAAACACATAACTCAAACCAAGCATTAAACAACTTAATTCATTTTAGTTCAAGGGTGACTTCATCAAATCTGGGTTAGTGTGGATACATTACCCAACAATCTCCCCCTATTTGTAGAAGTCAGAACCCTTTACACTAAGGTGAATTATAGACATAAAAATAATGCTAAGTAATCAAGTAGTGTAAGCAAACAAGGAACTATGAAAAAGATAATAAGATCAAAAACTTTGAATTATATAAATATGATTATCCAGAAATATCATAAATAACTAAAATCCATTTCCATAGCTCATGAGTCTATTAGACTAGCTCTGATGATGTTGCTTGTCTTGTTTCTCTTACTGTCTTCTCTGATAGCTGTAGGGTTTAGGATAATATTTGGGTGGTCTGGGAGGAGCAACTGGATTATTTCTTCTACATTCTCTGTCATAGAATCTCCTTTTGGTCATGGACTTCTCATACAACTCCCATTCATGGGAACTGTAGTGAATGTTTCTGCTTTTATGGAAGTCCAGAACTAATTTGAGAGTTTCCAGGATGAGAGACTTGGAAGTAGGAGACCAGACTTCAGCATGTTCAGGAGCTTTAGCAGGAACAGACTTGGTAGCAGAAGGACCTTCACCATATTTCCTTTTTTTCTTGTAAGTCAGTATCTCAGGAGGGGCTTTGAGAAAGATATCAGCAGGATCATCTTCCCAATCCTGAGCATAAGAATCTAGAGGAGTAACAGAATCACCAGGCCTTGGAGAGAATGTGGGTTGCAGAGCAGGAGCAGGAGCATCAGCAGCAGCTAGTGGATTTAGGTGATGAGGAATAATGTTAGGATCAGCAGCAAATTCTGGCAGAATCTGGTTGTGCATCCAAACAGCAGTATCATAATTGTGGAATTTGACACTCTGTATCTGAGCTAGAACATCATCATGAATCTCTTTAACTTTGGCTTCCCATACTTCTTTCTGGATGGCATCAGATTTTTCTAAATATTCTTTTACCAACTTCTCCCCCTTTCTGACTTCAACAGATAGCAGGGAGATGGCGCCATCTTTGAAAATTCCAACTTCTTCACATATCTTCATCTTTATTGTTTCAGCCATTTTGTCCAGTTCCATTTGATTGTTGGCAAGAGTGAGGCCTTGCTCCATAACTTGTCCAACACTGGTGATGGTGTGGTCTAAGGCTTTGCCACCAATCTGGAAGAGATGTTTGAGCTGATCAGTATTGTGCTGGATCTCAGCAAATCCTCTGCTCATCTCAGTTTCTAGAGTAGTAACTTTGTCTATGATAGTCTTGATACAAGTATCAAAGTATATTTTCTGGTTTTGAAGAAGTACAATCTGATTCATCAAGTCTGTGGGGGCAGGAGCTGGAGCAGCATGAGGAGCAGAAGTTGATGGAGCAGAGGGAATGGGAGGAGCCACCCATGGAGCAATTTCAGAGAGAGTGACTGAGCTCTGAGCTCTAGTAGTGGGTATCATGGCATCCTCTTCATTCATAATCTGAGAGATAGTATAATCCAAATTTCTGAGAGGAGCTTCAGCTGGCTCAGGTGAGGGCTCATCAGAAATGAGAATTATTTCTTGCTGTTCTTTGGAGGCTTCAGCCGGATCAGGAGATTTTGCTGGTGTTATTGCTGGAGAATTGTCTGGAGATTTTCCAGGAGTTGGGTCCTTGTGAATTTCAGTGGATGGAGCATGAGGAGATAGAGGAGGAGGAGGTACATCTGCAGTTAACTCTTCTATCATTTCATTTATAGCAGCATCAGTAGAAAGGAGTGCTTCTTGAACCTGTTGATCTGAGAGGATATCTTCTGAAGTGACTGGAGGAGGAGTAGGTGTCCTGGCCTGAACAGTAGGAGCAGGCTCCCCATTAATAGGTGAACCAGAGGAGTTGGGGACCTGAGATGGAGAAGGAGATGGGGTTCTGTCCTCTATGTCTGCAACTTCAGTAATTTTGGCAGCTTGAGAGGGATTTTGCAACTTCAACTCCCATCTCTGGATGGAGGATATGGAGACCTTCTTCATGTGGTGAATGATACTTCCTTTGGAGAAACTAAAAACCTCTAGATTGGTCTCATGGAGAAGCAGGGAAATTATCCTTGCATAGTTTGGGGACTTTATACTCTCCTTAATCTTAGTCGGAATTAACAAGCCAAACTGAAATGCTTTTCTACAGACTATAACATGCATCAATTCAAAGAAATAAAGGGGTATGACCCTGATGGAGTTGGTTTTGCATAGAAGAATCTTACCAATAACATCAACCAGGAATTTCCCTTCAGCATGCATATCAGACCTATTGATGTGTCTAGCATCAGCAGAAAGTCCACAAAATGAACAGGTTCTGGAATAGTCTTCATCACTCAGAAAATCGTCTGCATCAGGAGCTGGCAGTCGGAGAAGTCGAGAGACAGAGGTTGCTATGAGTTTAATGGTGATACCTTTGACTGAAGACTTCAAGACTGTTCCATGGTGCTTGACTTTGACATTGCTGAAAAACTCTGCAACTTTGGGGAAGAGGATACGACATGGTTCTTGGAGAACAAATGTTAAGCCGACGGTGTCGAGTAAAATCAGAAGATTATGGAAATCGGTGGATAGGTCTGCAATCCCTGTGGCGACTAATTCCGAACCAACACCAATCTTAGATGAGACGGCCATGATTCAGAAGTCTTGGAGATGGAGAAACCCTAGAGAATGTCGACGGGGAGATGGGAAGAGGTGCAGCTCTACAACTGAAGGAGGAAGGCGAAGAGGCAGCCGGGTACTCGAGAGACGGAAAAGATTTCGTGTAGATGAAATTTTCGGATTTTATCATTTATATAACCCTAGGTTTAGGTCTAATTATTTGAAAATTAAAGCTGAAGTAAACCATAAAATATGCGGCATAAGACTTTGGTTTGTGCATAAGAAAATTTGAATAAGAGATGACTCAGGATATACACGAGTGAGGAGAATATCTTGAGTAGATAAGTCTGGGGTACTCGGGTAAGAATACAGAAGTACTCGAGTAGATGTATGGAAGTACTCGAGTAGGTCAATGAGGTACTCGAGTAAGTGAAGTTGACTACTCGAGTATGTCAGTTTGCTACTCGAGTAGGTCAAGTCGATTACTCGAGTATATCATTCCACTACTCGAGTAGGTCAAGTCAAGTACTCGAGTATGTCATTCTACTACTCGAGTAGGTCATATACTTACTCGAGTATGTTGTTACTTACTCGAGTCAAATACTTGAACTTTTGAAAAAATCCAACTTTTGACTAACCTCTGGGCATTGAGCCTTCTTGAAAGTCCAGCCTCTTCTAGTCTTCCTTGTTGAGCATCCCAAGTTTTGTTTTGAAGAATGAGAACTTGGTCTCGTCCAGCGGCTTCGTGAAAATATCTACAATTTGCCTATCTGTAGGGACATATTGAAGGTCTATGTCCCCATGCTCCACATGCTCCCGGATGAAATGATACCTTAGCTCTATATGCTTTGTCCGGCTGTGAAAGACTGGGTTGTTGGCTATTGCTATTGTGCTGGAGGAGTCGGAAAATAGTGGAATCTTTGCAAACTTCATGTTGTAGTCTTCGAACCGATTCTTTATCCAAAGTAACTGTGCACAGCAACTGCCGGCAGAGATGTACTCTGACTCGGCCGTTGAGATTGTCACACAGTTTTGCTTCTTGCTACTCCAGGAGATAAGCCTTCTTCCAAAGAATTGGCAAGTCCCTGAAGTGCTTTTCCTGTCATCTTTGCTACCTGCAAAATCTGCATCTGCAAAACCTATCAGTTCGCTATCATTACTTCTTGGGTACCATAGGCCAAGATTTGGTGTACCTTTAAGGTATCTCAAAATCCGCTTCGTAGCAGCGTAGTGAGATTCCTTAGAGTTCACATGAAATCTAGCACAGATATATGTTGAGAACATTATGTCAGGTCTACTTGCAGTAAGGTAGAGCAAGGATCCAATAATGCTTCTGTACTTGGTTTCATCAAAATGTTTCCCTTTTTCATCCTTGTCCAGAGACATTGTTGAACCCATTGGAGTCCTCATCGAGGTTGCGTTCTCCATTCCGAATTTCTTAATCAGCTCTTTGGTAAAATTTGTCTGCGAGATGAAAATTCCATCTTCTGACTGTTTTACCTGAAGCCCTAAGAAATACTTCAGCTCGCCCATACTGCTCATTTCAAACTTTCCTTGCATAAGTTTTGAAAACTTCTTGCAGAGGTTGTCATCAGTAGAGCCAAAAATAATGTCGTCGACATAGATTTGCACTAGCAAAATCTTGCCCTTAATTTCCCTAAGAAATAATATCTTGTCTATCTTTCCCCTTGTGAACTTGTTCTCAAGTAGAAAGCTAGACAGCGTCTCATACCAAGCTCGAGGAGCTTGTTTCAGACCATATAATGTTTTATGCAGTAAATAAACATAATCAGGAAAGTTAGGTTAAACGAAACCTGGAGGTTGTTCCACATACAGCTCTTCCTTTATGTCACCATTAAGGAAGGCAGACTTCACGTCCATCTGGTAGACAATGAAGCCTTTAAGTGCAGCATATGCTAGGAATAACCTTATAGCCTCCAGTCTTGACACTGGAGCGTACGTCTAGTCGAAGTCGATTCCTTCTTCTTGACGATAGCCTTTGGCGACAAGTCTGGCCTTGTTCTTTACTATCGTTCCATCCTCGTCCATCTTGTTCCTGTAGACCCATTTTGTCCCAATGATGTTCTTACCTTTGGGTCTTGGAACAAGCTTCCATACTTTGCAGCGCTTGAACTGGTTCAGTTCTTCTTCCATTGCCATTATCCACGATGCATCTGAGTTTGCTTCCTCAAAATTCTTTGGTTCAACCTGCGAGAGAAAACTTAAATATAGATTCTAATTAGTTGTACCTCTGCGAGTTCTAACACCATCTCGGGGATCTCCTATGATCTGGTCTATGGGATGATCCTTCAAATGTCTGAGCTCTAGAGTCCTTGCATCTGGATTGTCTTCTATCACCGGAGTGACTTCTTCACCTTGGATGACTTCTTCATCTTGATCATCAGCCTCTCCAATAGGGGTTGGAGTGGTGATCTTGATGAACTTTTCGCCTTTGTCTTCAGACGGTTCATCCAAGCTAATTTCTTTCAGCTTTGCACCCGCATCTTTAATAAGCACACTAGAATAGTTGCTTTGCAGCAAACTCGTCTCATAAAATACAACATGTATCGATTCTTCTACCACCAGGGTTTTTCTATTAAAAATCCTATATGCCTTACTATGGCTACTATAACCTACAAAAATACTTTCAAAACTCTTTTCGCCAAACTTAGTAGTGTGATACTTGTCATTGTTTAGCACGAAACATTTACAACCAAAAATTCTAAAATATGAGACTGTTGGTTTCCTACCTTTCAGAAGTTCATAAGGTGTCTTATCATGGTTTTTGTTTATGAGGGCTCGATTTTGCACGTGGCATGTAGTGTTGACGGCTTCAGCCCAGAAATATTCCGAAAGTGAAGCATCACTCAACATGGTCTTGCAGGCCTCTATGAGCGTTCTATTCCTTCTCTCGGCCACTCCGTTTTGTTGAGGAGTGCGAGGAGAGGAAAACTCATGAAAGATACCCAAGCTTTCACAAAATTCTGTCATGGCCCCATACTTGAACTCTGTTCCATTGTCACTTCTAATTTTGACTATGGAGCAGTTGTACTCATTCTGGACTTGCCTGACAAAATTAGTAAAGATGTCGAAGGTATCTGACTTGTGTTTCAGAAAGAACACCCACGCAAAGTGCGAGTAATCATCAACAATTACCAAGGTATAATCCTTACCTCCCAAACTTCTAATTTGCAGTGGACCAAACAAGTTCATGTGCAGTAGATGAAGACACCTATTAGAATCTTTGCCAATAATACTTTTAAAGGTAGCCCTTGTTTGCTTGCCTTTTATACATGCATGACAAGGTCGATCTTTGACGTACTTGACATTTGGGTCATCACGAACTAAGTTCATTGAAAATAATTTGTTTATAGTTTTGGAATTAATATGTGCTAATCTCTTGTGTCATTGGTCACCAAGAGACGCACTATCTTTTGCTAAAAGACACACTGGTGTCGAAGAATCTATACAAATGAAATTCAAACAGAAAATGTTTCTGCTTCGAGTGCTGGATAGAATCGTTTCCATATTGTCAACAGATTTTATCAAGCACTTGTCAGCGTGAAACTCAACTATGTATCCTTTATCGCATAGTTGGCTTATGCTTATAAGTTTATGTTCCAAACCTTCAACGTAAGCCACATCTGTGAAGGATACATTGCCGTTAGTAATCATACCATACCGTCTAGTAATTCCACGGTCTGAACCTCCAAAGATGACCTTCGGTCCGTTCACAACTGGAGTAAAGTTCTGAATAAGGCTTCTTGTCCCGGTCATATGTCGAGAGCATCCATTGTCCAAATACCAGATTGGCATTTTGTTGGCCTTTGGACATTCCAGCAATCACAATCAGTTAGCCTCAGGAACCCAAATGCGTTTGAGTCCTTGGTCTCGGGTTAGAACACTCCCCCTACGAATATTAGCATTAGGAGTGGTCTTTCTCATATTACCAACATGTGGGGTTGCGGCATTTCTAGGATTAAAGAACCAATCAATGGCAAAGTGACCAATTCTGCCACAACACCAAAAATCAAATCTGTTGTATCTTCGCCTTAAGTTCTCCTGCTTGACCTTTTGGAATTGGGGTCTAGCAGGGGCAGCATTCTTAGAGGAAGATGCCTCATGATGATGGTAATCCATGGCTTCTTCTCCTTCACAGGCTTTTCTACAATAGGCTTTGTCTTTGTTGCCTTCTTGAAGTTATGCCCATGATTGAAAGGGTCATAGCTCTGAAGAATAACTTCTTCATAAGGTGCCTTAAAGACACTTTCACCAAAGTTTCTGGGTCGAGTCCATCTTTGATAATAGGACTTTGGCTCTACATAGGCAGGCCTAGCAAAGTGCCCATAGGTTGAGTCAAAATCAAACTCATTTGAAGGAAATATAACCTTCTTGAACGTGGTCTGATCTTGAGGGGCTTTCCCTTTCTCTTTGGCTAAGGCCTTTTTGGCGGCCTTATTCTTCCGTTGAGCCTTTTTTCTCCTAGAGGATTTACTAGGAGTTTCTTCATGGCCTAATCCATCACCCGTGGCCTTGGCTGAGAATTCAGCAACGAATGGAGGAACTGTCTTGGGCTTCGAGAAGCTTTCAACTAGTTTCTTTTCAGCTGCAAGTTGGGCTTCCAATTCCTTGATGATTTTCTCTTTGAGGTCAAGGTGCTCAAGAGCCTTGTTATATTCTTCAATAGCATTATTGAAGTTTTCATCGAGGGAGTCAGTCTTTGCGACTTTCTCTCTCAAGATGCTCTCTTCAGCTTTGAGAGATTTTATTTCCTTAGCCTGAGTTTTCACGACTCGACGACATTTGTCGTAAGCCATGATTAACTCCTTATATTGAGTCATGAGTTCTGACTCATCGTCAGAAGTGCTATCCTCACAATCATGTTCAGAAACTTTAGAATCAGAGAGAGGAGTGTAAGAGTTTACCTTCCCAGTAAACTGGGGCTCTTGCTCATCATCAGTCTGAGCCATGAGTCCAAAATATGCTTCTTCTTCTTCACTCGACTCAGATGAGTCAGAGTCACTAAGAGTCTTGCCCTGTTTGGCCATCAAGCTCTTCTCTGTCATCTTCTTGCTGTACGAGGACTTCTTTTCCTCTCTTCTACCACCCTCCTTCTTCTTGTGAGGGCAGTCAGCGATGACGTGTCCTGGCTTATTACAACAGTAACAAATAATGTCAGTCGAAATATATTTGTTCTGTTTAGTATTATACCTATCATGGCTGCTTGAGCCTTTTCTTTGCTGATCACCATTGCGTCGTGATCTTCTATAAGAGGCATCCTTGCCTTTCCATTGCTTCTTCTTGTTCAAGAATTTCTTGAACTGCCGAGAGAGTAGTGAGAACTCTCCTTATGATAGTTCAGAGCCTGTGGTGCTTGGCTCTGAGGTTTCTTCTTCACTAACTTCTGGTGCTGGAGTAGGAGGAACAGCCTTGGACTTCTTAGAGGTGTCTGCTTTTAAAGCGACAGACTTCTCTTTGAATGCAGACTTGTTTTTCTCTTCTTCAGCCTTCCTGGTGTTGAGTTGGAGATAATAGGACATCAGCTTCCCGAAGAGATTCTGAGGATCTGTCTCGGCCAGTTTCAAACTCCCTGATAGCACAGACCTTGTTATCTCATTCCTTAGTCAGGGATCTCAAGAACTTATCATTCAGCTCTCCATTAGTGAAGACTCTGTCGTATACCCTTAGCCCATTCACTATCTTGAAGAAGTTCTCAAACGTGTCAGCAATGGTTTCTTTGTTTCCTTGTCGGAAAGCCTCATACTTCTAATTAAGTGGGGATCTTCTATCATCCATCACTTCCTCGGTACCTTCCATCAAGGTAACTAATGACTGCCACATCTCCTTTACAGACTGGCAGTGAATCAGATTTTGCAGCATTGAATCATCGACTGCACTTGCTATGATATTTTTCGCCTTTTTTTCCAATGAGACAAGTGCGATCTCATCCTTGTCTAGATCCATAAGTTTCTTGGGTACTTTCTTTGTAGGATATATAGTAGAGACGGTCATGGGAATATAAGGACTTTCTTCAAGTATCATGAAGATCCTTGGATCCACAGCTTCCATGAAGAACTTGATTCTTTCTTTCCACATAGGGAAATTATTTTTGTTGCACAAAGGAAGCTTGGCAAAATCTTTAGCCTTATCTATTTGGTAGATCTCAAATGACAACTATTTAAGGATCTGATCAAGGTGTTAACCTTTTAACGATGAACCTGGCTCTGGTACCAATTGAAAGATAATAGTTGTCAACCTAAATCACCTAGAGGGGGGTGAATATGTGAGTTGTGCGTCTTTTTGCGGAATAAAAAAAATCTCAACCAAAGCACAGAAATATCTACCAAACAAGCAAACACAGACGAGGCAAGATTTATAGTGGTTCCCTAACCTTGGGTACATCCACTTTCCCTCACCGATCTAGCAATATACTGGACTCGGCTACTCCATTATCTCGGATTGGAAAACAATCCTACCCTCGGGACAAGTTTCCTACAAACTCGATGCACAAACGGATCTACACTCGGAAGACCAAACTTCCTACAATCTCGGAGTTGAACACTCCTACACTCAGAGAAATCTTCTCCTACAATAATGAAATACAGCAGTACAGAAATACAAATAGTGAATATCTGGTTCAGATCTGCAACAGAAAATCAGAAAATCCTTCTTCTAGGCATGCAGCTTTATCAGAATATTGAAGAAGAATTTCGGCAAGAACAGATCTGGAACTTATCGACTTTACACGATCGAAAGAGTAGATGAATCGTTGAGCGGAGATCTCGATCTGTAGAGTCTTCTTAATCTGAATCCTCTGAAAAGAAGAAACCCCAGCCGGTCGGAATTTAGCGATGGTAGCGGCGGCGAGTTTCCGGTTCTTGCAGAGAGAGAGAGGAGACAGAATTCTTTTGGAAAGAGACGGCTGCAAAACTTAGAATAATTTTCTTCTTGAAAACTTAGTGTTTGTCGGTTTGACAAGACCTTTTATAGGAGACAAGAAGATTAGACTTAAATAATTCAAAAAGAGAAATACACGTGGACCAATCATGTCAGAGTTTAAGAATAAGACCGTTAGGTCTGGACTTAAGGAATTTCTGAAAATAGTCAAAGTAAGTTACTCGAGGCAAGCAGAACTACTCGAATATATGCAGCACTACTCGAGTAGGTAGAAGGGACTACTCGAGTACATGAGAAAAAGTACTCGGGAGATAAAGAAATCATTACTCGAGTACATGGAGTCAACTACTCGAGTAAATAAGAATGGGAGGGACTCAGTTACTCGAGTAACAAAAATGACTTACTCGAGTACTTAAGTACTTACACGAGAGGTGGAGTATATTACTCGAGTTCAA
Source organism: Platanthera guangdongensis (assembly GCA_039583875.1). NCBI lineage: Eukaryota > Viridiplantae > Streptophyta > Magnoliopsida > Asparagales > Orchidaceae > Platanthera > Platanthera guangdongensis. The sequence continues at coordinate 46,909,339 of CM077166.1, forward strand.
GAAGTACTACTCGAGTATATAAAAATGAACTACTCGAGTATATCAAAAACTTACTCGAGACAAACACTTGGAAAAATTCTGGAGCAGGAAAAATTGAACTACTCGAGTATGTAACATGGACTACTCAAGATAGAATGATCTACTCGAGTATATAACATGAACTACTCGAGTAAATTACTTAGTGAAATTTTGTGGAATAGAATTCTGGATTACACGAGTAAAAACATTTGACTACTCGAGTAGTAGATGAACTACTCGAGTATATGAGTTAGACTACTCGAGTAACTAGAAACTACACGAGAGTCAGAATACCATTAACTCGAGATAGAAGATAGAACTACTCGAGTAAATATAATACTAATCGAGTATTTCACTTAGACAAATTTGAGAAGAGAGAATCTGGAAACTCGAGAGATAAGAGGAAATTACTCGGGTATACAAGATGAATTACTCGTGAGCCATAATTGGAAGACTCGAGTACATCTTAACTACTCGAGTAAGTGAATTACTACTCGAGTATAAACTCAGTAACTTACTCGAGTAAATGAGAAGGTACTCGAGTACTTTACTTAGGAAAAATTTTTCTGACAGATTTTCTTCTTCTAAGGGAAATCAGCATTAAGTCTTTTCTCATAGTCATAGAGCTTGAATATGAAGTGTATCCCAATAGAGAGGCTACACATGAGTCCACACTTTGGAACACACAATGAGGGATTATATTGTATGGTCCCATGTTTGGTGACCCATTGTAGACTGACATTGGTCTACACTTCCCATTAGAATTCTGCAAACGCATAACTCAAACCAAGCATTAAATACAACTTAATTCATCTTAGTGCAAGGGTGAATTCATCAAATCTGGGTTAGTGTGGATACATTACCCAACAAGATGGAACTGAACTTGCCTCCTAAAAATGGAGATGGAACTGAAGCATCTTGAACGAAGTGATTAGACTACTAACCATTTTTATGATTTATTCCAGTTTTGCACTGGTCCAGTTTCTTTATTTATTTCAGTTTAGTTATTTCTTTTCAAGTACTTCAATCTCTTACAAGTCCTGCTTATTTATTTTCAGTTCAGTTCTTTTATGTAGTACTATTCCAGCCTCGTACCGGTCAAGTTTCTTTCGGTACTTACTTTCAGTTCAGTACTACTCCAGTATCCTTCTGGTCCTATTTCATTATAGCATTTCAATTCTGTAATTTATAATATCAGCAACTTTTATTATCGCACTTTTGTTTCTGCAATTTACTATTTTAAGCACGGGTCCTACTCTAACAGGCAGTTCTTTGATAGGTTGAGCCTTAGTTGGGGATAACAAGAGTTGAGATGTTCCTCCTAAGTTAGCCCCAAATAAAGTGCTCCAACGCTTCTTGCCGAAAATTGAGCCAAGTGTTGTTTGCCAGAATGATTTAAAGCATAGTAGTGCAAGCCATTGTAGACCTGAAGCATGCTAACAAAACTATTTTTACTTATTTGCTTATAAATTGATTGTGGTAAATCGTGGCGGGTCAGTCACTTCCGCAGACCATTCATTCCGGTGCGGGAAGTTTTATGACTCATGACGATAGGGAGATGAGTACCACAGGTGACCGATCGTTATGTTTTCCCCATTGGGTTTCCTCTGCTAGTCGGCCAAAATGTTGAATCACCGGATGTCACACACATCCAAGAGTACACAAGGTTGTACATTGGGGGCTGGGTTGTGCGGCACGACTATCCTTAGAAGTGATAGTACTGACCACTATCACCGACTGGCACATCAGTGAGGCCAGTAGGGTTCGCTATCCTGCTTGAAAAGAAGCGGTCCATACTATGTCGACATAAGGTGTTGTGCGCGGCTGTGAATGCCTGTGGTGTGTGCGCGGTTGTGAATGCCTGTGATGTGTGCGTGATTGTGAATGCCTGTGGTATGAATATGGGTTGTCAATACCTGTTGTGTTACTGTGATGGTGGAGATTAAATTATAAATAACGTATATTGTTGTTACTACTCCAGTTATACCATATTGCACCTCTTTTTATTATTGCTCCTAGCTTATATATGAAATGATGTACTAACTCTCTCTTGCTTTGGCTATCTACTTATGTTGGGTGCGTGCGCTCGTCCACGGGATATGGATCTAGGGAGGAGATTTGTTTCCACTTAGCTCTGTGGCTCACAGTTATTTTAATAACCATTCACAGGAGATAGATCATCGTAGTGAATATCTGTTGTAGGACGATACACCAACTGATAGGACTATCCGAGCAGAGGCACCCCTGTCGTCTCCAGAGTTTTTAGACATGATTACTAGCGAGCAGGATTGAGAGAGTGAGGAATTGTTAGTTATAGTACTTTTATATCTTACAGGCTTTATATATAAACAGTGACTACGACCCTTTACATTTCCTTTTAAATATATATCGTTATATATATTTATTGTGGCTCCCGATTAATGCTTTCGCTAAACTCTGTGATGAGATGTGAATGTTGTGATTCAAGCCAAGCAAAGCGCCTAAATAGTGCTTAGCAGAGAGGGCCGTTACCCCTTGAGGAGCACTGGGTGGACGTCTTGGGCAACTAAGATTCCCCTCCGGCCCGACCCGGGCAAAGTTTGGGGGGCCTTACAAATGGATCAGAGCGATCACGATCCATCCTTGTGGAGAAGTCTCAGGATCCCTCTATCCCTCACTTCGTTCTTTAGTTCGGGATGTGTAAATGTTTACTTTAGGATTGAAAATGACATAGAGTGGGGGGGTGAATAGGTCCAATTTAATTATGGCTCCCCTTTTCTTTAATCAGAATACTACTTTAAATAAAACGATTAACTCAGTCAGAGAATCAATATAAACTAAACAGCAATTAACAAAATTAACACAGCACAAAAAATCAGCACACATAACACAATGTACACAAATTTATAGTGGTTCCCCAATTTATGGGTACATCCACTTACCCCTTCGTCTATCTAGCAATGAACTAGATTCAGCCAAACTCCTCCTCTTTCGGTTACTCAGATCTTTAGATCTTACAGCTCAGAGCCCACCCGGCTCCTATAACTCAGACTTCACAAGTCTTACCACTCAGATCACCAAGATCCTACACCTCAAGTTCTTCCCAAGAACTCTACCTCAGAATGAATCCTCACTCCTACTTCTCAGGCAACAAATGCCCTACAACTCAGAGAATTTCCAACTTCTCCTACCTCAGGCAATCCTAGCCCTACCACAGCCTTATAACACAGGCTTACAACAGCAAGAGAATAAATCTCCTCCACTCAGATCAACAGATAGATCTTACAAATTGAATATAACTAAAAATAGAATCAGAGAATGTCACCCAGTATGAGATTTGAGTAACAACTCCTTGATCTGATCTTGATGATTGTGCTTCCTTTGATTCTGACAAGATAGATCTGATCAAACCCTTCTTAGCTTTTCAAAACTTCTTGAAGTAGAAATTAGGGTTGATCTAGGCTGGAGAGATATTGAAGATGATTCTTGATCAGACCTCTCTCCACCTTCTAAAATGTAGGTGAAGCTTCAAATTTATGTCCCTTTTTTTAAAAAATTGTGTTGCTTCTTCTTCTTTTTTTTCACTTGTGTTCTCTGAAGACTGATTCCTTTTAAATAGGCTCTGATAGGAGAAACCGGATGATCCGGTTAATAACTGATAGTTCTGATAGCTGTCAGTACCTCCATCTTAATATTTGTACTTAGGAAATAAGTCTGCTGAAGTGTTGAGACTTGGTTGTAAAATATGTTGACACAAGTTCTGGGTGTCGACACAGCTCTTGTAGTGGTGTTGACACACTTCTGAATGTGTCGACAAAGCTCTTCAACTTGTCTTGACACAACTTCTGTGGAATGTTTCGACACAAGTCCTGTGTGTCGACACAGTTGTCTTCAGTCTCGTTACAGCTTGATTATAGTGTGTGGACACTAGTCCTGAGTGTCGACACAGTTGTCTATAGTCTCGACACAGCTTAAATAGAGTGTGCCGACATTAGTCCTAAGTATCGACAAAGTTGTCTTTAGTCTCGACATAATGTGTCGACACAGTTGTCCTTAGTGTCGACACAACTTTTCCTTATCTCGACACAACTTGTTCAGTGTGTGTCGACACTAGTCCCGAGTGTCGACACAACTTTCACCTTGACTCAGCACTTCTACCTTAAGTGTGTCGAGACTAATCTTGAGTGTCTCAACACTTTGTACTTAACTTTATTTACCTGCACATATGAACTTAACATCCATCAAATACAACAACGTATATATCATTGAGCTGACAAGACTTCTTCAAATCAAGTACATTGAGACCAATGTACTCAACAATCTCCCCCTATTTGGAGAAGTCATAACCCCAATTCAATGATATACAATAAGATACCACAAAAATAAAGATAAATACATTTAAACATACAGTGCAGTTCAATAAGTAAATTATCATAGATAAACACACAAACTTAATAATATTGCTGAGTAGAAAATAAGGCAAATAATTTCAGCTCTAATTAATAAACACATGAAATGTAGAATAAGCCATGATTTCCATTAATTGTTTATCATAGAATTTACTGATACAAGTTTTTTTCAGAATAGTTACGGATCAAAATGTTCATAATAAATATAAATCTAAGAATATTCTAAGGCAGCTCAGTTCCTTAATAACTATGCCTTTGCTTGATTGTATCTTGGCTTTCATTTCAGGCTCCTTGTCCTCAGCAACTGCCTTTCCTTTGGCTTCCTTAGCTTTAGCTTTTGTTATTGCTTCTTCCTTCATCCTTTGGCTCTCAAAATAATGATATGGCTTTGAGAAATACTTACTGGGATCTATAGACTTAGCAGGAAGCTTTCCTCTCTTCATATCTTGCCTGAATTTTTGAATCACATCTTGTTGTTTCAAGTGTTTGACTCATTCCTGTTCAGAATACCATTTCCCTCTGTCAGTAATATTAGCATTCATAGCTTTCCATACAGTAAGAATGATTGATCTGGAGGTTGGACTCCATTGCTCAAAATCAGATTTAGTCTCAGCTTATTCTCTAAACCTTTTCTTTGATAACTAAGCTTAAGTCTCTGGAGTAGTAGAAGGCCTGTCCACTTTCTCAAATATTATATTCTTATCTATGCCTTGAGGAGCACTATACATGTGGTGAACAGATGTATGAACAGACTCAAAATTTGCTAGGGATGCAGGAGGAAAGAATTCAGCAGGAGGTGCTTCAAGTAGAGGTGGTTGACAACCAGACTCAGCAGTTTGATCACCCTCATATCATAAGGGAGGAAAGCCTAGAGTATCTCTAATATTGTTTGTTATCCAGATAGCTTGTCCAGCACTTGCTTTAATTATTACTCTCTCCCCCTTTATGACTTCTCTCTCAATATGATCTTTTAGATCATTCTTATGAAATCTTACCTGGCCATCAACATAATTGATACCTGAAGTCATAGTATTCTTGACTTTTAGCAAATTGTTGTCCAGGTTTTTGGCAGAATCTTTGATGTCCTTAATATGAGATTCTGAATGACTTGTCAGTTTGGTATTAATATCTATGCCAGTAGAATCAATTTTGGTTTCCAAAGCTGTGGTTTGGGTCTTAATTTCTCCCAAGGTGGTTTCATGAATCATAATCAGATTTTCATTCAGCCGGTTTTGGTTTTCAAGGACACAGCCTTGCTTGATTGCCGAATCATCTTATATTTGTTTGGCTTCCAGTTGTTGCTTTGCCAGATAAACTACTGCATGAGCTCCTTTCTCAAAGAATGAAGTCATTTCAGTTTTCAAAAGATTTACTTCAAATCTTATTGACTTGATATCTTGGGCTAGCTGAAATTACAACTCTTTGTTGCTTTCATACACATATTTCTCTAAATCTTGTCTTTGCTTATCAAGCATAATCTGTAGTTGCACTAGCAAAGAGCTATGATCAATTGCAAAAGCTGATGGTGGTCCAGACTGAAGATATTGCTTGTAGCTCTTGCTCTTCTTCTTCAAACAAAAAGTTTTCTTTTCTTCTGTTGAGAAGCTTCTGCTTCCTCAGATTCAGATGAACTAACCTCTTCAACTTGAGGTATCTCTTTAGTTTTCTCAGTAACAGGGGCCAACTCCCCCTCAATTCCTGTATCTTCTAGATTAATAGGGATATTATCTACAATAATATCTGCATGTTGAATTTCAGCATCAGGTATCTCAATCTGAGAATCTGCAATTCTCTCCTCCTGAATAATTGTATCTTTTGTCATAGGAACTTCTTCTTCATTGTCTTGTAGATTTGCTTCTCCCACCACTCGACCATAGATTTCATGTGCAGGATCTTTTGAATTTTCTAGATCTTGCACCACATCCATTATGATTGATGTTGCTGTATCCATTGGCAATTCAGTGAGATTCTCCCCCTCAGCTAATTCTCTTTCTGGGATGATCTCCCCCTGCACTTGTGCACTGATCTCAGTGGATTGCCTAGGAGATCTGCCTTGTATTTCCTCTGGATTTTCATCTGAACTGAAGTTTATCTCTTCTTCAGAATCACTAGTGGATGCTACTTCCTCAACCACTGATTTCTTACCTTTTATCTCCTTTTTCTGCTTAGGTGCTGGAGATTCCTTAGTCAAGACTATGTCCCACCTAGACAGGATTCTCAGGTCCATTATCCTCATATGAATAATCTTAGTTCCATGTTTCAGATTGATGCAATTTGGAATTACCTTTACTAGATACAAACTAAGTATTCTGCCCATAATGGGCTTCTGAATTCCATCTACAATCTTATCAAACAGCACTCTATTCCAGTCAGTTTTGATTTTGAAGATAATTCTAGTCATCAGATTAAACATAACTTTGGAAAGTCTATCATGTGCTACAGTCTTGCAGAGGAGTACCTTGCCTACTATCTCAGATAAGAACTTTCCTTGGGAATTCATTCCCTTCCTATTTAAATTGTTTCCAAAACTAGTGGTTGGAGCTAGTCCACACCAAACTAGTGCCTCAGCTGTCTTGGTTGAATCCAGTTCATTATCCTGTGTAGTTATTGGTATTTTAAAGACTTTAGCTAGTCTTTTCATAGTTACCTTTATCCTTTCTCCATTTACAGTGTATTTTATCTTACCGGAGTTAGAGTTTAATGAGGCATTAGAGTAAAATTCAGATACCTCTCTCTTCCAGATCTTGGTTGGTTCTGAAAGAAAATACTCCAGCCCTACCTCATTCACAAGGTCAATCACTTTCTTTATATCTTCAGAGGCGGAGTCGAATGTGTTGCGCACCAGTTCATATCTCTCGTTGATGTGATTGTCCATCTTTGGTGCCATACTTGTTGAAAGATCTTGAGTTTGAAGGATGTCGACTATGGATTTCTATGTATCGACACACAAAGATTAGTCTCTCAAGATTACTGGAGAGTGAAGTCAACAAAACCTAACACCTACTATTTATAGTATCAGTCTTTTGAAGGTGAAAAGGCACGCAACATTTAGTGATTTTATCATTATTTGGAAATTTCTTGAGTCGACAAAGAAAACCTAAGCTGTTGAGATGTGTCGACATGTGTCGGCACAAGGTTTATGTTTCTCGATACAGACCTTAAGGTCTCGACACTACCTTGTAATGTCTCTACACACATCCTCTCATCAGTGTCAACACACATCCGCTAATCAGTGTCGACATACAGTCACGTGTCTCGACACACCTTTTCTACTAGTGTCGACACACGCTGTGGTGTCTCGACACAATTCTTTGACTTAGAAAAACTTTGAGGTCTGAGATATATTTCCTGACTAATTAAAAAAAATTAAAATATTTGTATTCCTAATTAACCATCCTTTTAAGTGTAATTATTTATTCAATATTCAACATGCCTAGTTCAAATTTAAAATAATTGAACTTACTTTCATCTAGGGGTTTTGTAAAAATATCAACAACTTGTCTTTCAGTTGGAATATATTGTAAGCTAATATTTTCTTTTTCTACATTATCTCTGAGAAAGTGATATCTAATTTCTATATGTTTAGTTCTACTATGTCAAACAAGATTATTGGCAATAGAAATTGCACTAGTAGAATCACAGAACATAATAAATTAACTTAGCTGAATATTGTAGTCCAGTAGTTGATGTTGAATGCACAACAGCTGTGCACAACAACTTCCAGCAGATATGTACTCTGATTCTACTGTAGAGATAACAACACTTGTTTGCTTCTTGCTACTCCAACTGATAAGTCTTTTCCCTAGAAACTGGCAAGTTCCAGAAGTGCTTTTTCTGTCATCTTTACACCCTGCAAAATCTGCATCTATGTACCCAGTAAGTTCAAAATCACTATCCCTAGGATACCAAAGCCCAAGATTGGGTGTGCCCTTAAGATATCTCAGTATTCTCTTAATAGCAGTATAATGAGACTCTTTGGGGCATGCTTGGTACCTAGCACAGACACATGTTGAGAACATAATATCTGACCTACTAGCAGTTAAATACATGAAAGATCCTATGATGCATCAATACAAGGTTTCATCAACTGGTTTTCCTGATTCATCCTTGTGTAGCGACACTGTAGAACTCATTGGAGTTCTCATGGTAGAAGAATTCTCCATACCATATCTCTTAATCAACTCCTTAGTGAACTTAGATTGAGAGATGAATATTCCATCCTTAGATTATCTAACTTGGAATCTCAAGAAGAACTTTAGCTCACCCATGCTGCTCATTTCAAACATATCTTGCATAAGCCTTGCAAATTTGCTACACAACATCTCATTGGTAGACCCAAAAATTATGTCATCTACATAAATCTGGACTAAGATGCTTGAACCTTTGATGTTCCTAAGGAATAGTGTCTTGTTTATCTTTCCTCTAGAGAACGTATTCTCTATAAGATAGGTAGAGAGGGTCTCATACCAGGCTCTCGGTGTCTGTTTAAACCCATACAAAGCCTTGTGTAATCTGAAAACATAGTTTTTGTGTTTAGGGTCAACAAAACCTGGTGGCTGCTCTACATAGACTTCTTCCTTCAGTGTACCATTTAAGAATGCCGACTTTACATTCATTTGGTAGACTTTGTATCCTTTGAATGTTGCATGGGCTAAAAACAATCTAATGGCTTCTAGCCTAGCTACAGGTGCAAAGGTTTGGTCATAATCTAATCCTTCCTCTTGTCTATATCATTTAACCAGTAATCTAGCTTTTTTCTTCACTATAACCCCATACTCATCTAATTTGTTTCTATAGATCCACTTAGTGCCTATGATATTGTGATCACTAGGTCTAGGAACTAGACACCAGACTTTGCATCTCTCAAATTGATTTAACTCTTCTTGCATAGCCATAATCCAGTTGGGATCTGAATTGTCATCTTCATATTTTTTAGGTTCTACTTGTAGAAAAACTAGAGTATAGAACCTCATTGTGATGTCTACTTCTAGTAGTCACACCTAATCTTACATCTCCTATTATTTGATATATATGATGATTTCTAAGGTGTTTAACTGCTACTGGAAGGTGTCTGTCATCACCTAGTACTGCATGAGGATTAGGGTGATTCTCTTCCTCCTCCTAAGCAGTTGCAGTATCTTCTAAAGGAATTTCTATATTGTCTCTAATGTCTAACTCTATGTTAGGTGAGTCACTTATTTTTAGTTTTTCCATTCTAGACTTTACAACACCTAGACTAGAGCTGTTAGAGATTTCATTACATAAAACAGATGATTCATCAAATACTACATTAATAGATTCTTCTACAACTTGATGTTTCAAGTTGTAGATCATGTAATCTTTGCTATGAAGACTATACCCTACAAAGATTCTTTCATAGGATTTCTCTGAGAACTTGGTTAGATAAGTTTTTCAATTGTCCAAGACATAACACTTACTTCCAAAAATTCTGAAGTAGGACAAATTTGGTTTTCTGCCTTTCATTAGTTCATAGGGAGTCTTGTTGTGATACTTGTTGATCAAAGTTCTATTTTGAACATAGCATGTTGTGTTTACAGCCTCAGCCTAGAAATATTCTGGGAGAGATGTATCACTCAGCATTATCATAGCTGCCTCAATAAGAGTTCTATTTTTCATCTCAACAACTCCATTTTGCTATGGTGTTCTTGGAGAGGAGAACTCATGAAGGATTATTAGTTCCTTACAGAAATTTGCCATTCTTTTAGATTGAAATTCTATACCATGGTCACTTTTAAGTTTGACCACAGTACATCCCATCTCATTCTGAATTTGTTTGACAAAAGCAGCAAGGATGTCCAGTGTTTCAGACTTTTTCCTTAAAAAGAACACCCAAGCAAACCTGGAGTGATCATCTACAATCACATATGTATAAGACTTCCTTCCCAAACTAAGAACTTACATAGGACCAAATAGATCCATATGAAGTAAGTATAGACACATCTCAGTGTCTTTGGACAGAATGCTCTTAAAGGAGACTTTTGTTTGTTTGCATTTTTGACATGCAGGACATATTCCTTCTTTGGAGCACTTTTGTTGTGGGCTATTTCTAACTAAGTCCAAAGAAAATAGTTTACTCATAGCTTTATAGTTTAAGTGAGCCAGCCTCTTATGCCACTGTACACAAAGTGTCTTTCTCACTAGCTACAAAATATACTGGTAATTGTTCATTTATACTAAGGAAATTTAGAAAATAAATGTCCCCACTCCTAGTGCCTGACAAAATGATCTCTTCATCACTTGAATTCCTTATCAAACACTTGTCATTGCGGAAAACAATTTCATATCCTATATCATAAAGCTGACTTATGCTTATCAGATTGTGGTTCAATCCTTCCACATAAGCTACTTTAGTGATAGTAACTAGGCCATTAGAAATGTTACCATATTCCTTGGTGAGTCCTTTCTTTAACCCTCCAAAGATGACTTTGGTCCATTCTTAACTGGAGTGTAGTCTCTTAGTAAACTCCTTGATCCAGTCATATGCCTGGAACATCCACTATCCAAGTACCATATTGACCTATTAGTGGTACTTGGCTCCACCTGCAAACACAAATTTAGTTCACCTTAGGCACCCAACAAGTTTTGGGGCCTTGGTTCCTGTTAGGCTCTGCTATGTGAAACACAACAGACTTTCTAAATAAAGCTGGTTGAAATTTATATGAAAGACCTGTTGGATTATACCAACAATCTATGACAAAATGCCCAACCTTCCCACAACACCAATACTCAAATTTGTTGTATCTTTTCTTTGGTTGCACATTTGAAGTTGTTCTCTTGTGCAACACAGAATTCTCATCCAATTTCCAAGATAGAGGTGCATAATTCACACCCTTACCTTTCATATTTGAGTGAGCTATACTGGGATCAGCTCCAAGAATTCCTTGGCTTCTTGGATTGATCACCTTTTGTGGTGGTTCATGGGCTATATTTCCTTTTGACATCTGAACCTTCCAGCAAGGCTCTTTATTGACCTTGCTGGTAGAGCACATAGACATCATGTGTCCAGGAACACATGATCTTAAGCATCTATTAGAAGGCAGATACTTGACTGGTTGCCTATCTGGACCACTTGGAATTTTATCCTTGGATACATACTTCTTTTTTAATTTTTTCTTCCTACCATACCCTACACCACTTCTAAATGGTGCAAAAAAGGTATCTATGATAGGTAGCACTGACTAAGGTTTTGAGAATTGAGTCAGGAGCTGTCTTTCCTGAGCAAGCTTTGCTTCCAGATCTTTAACAGTCTTGACCTGTTCTATTATCACCTCTGTCTGGCTATCTATCTTGTTAGTTAATTCTATTTGTTTCAGTTTTTATAAATCCAACTTTGTGTTTGCACTTATCAACTGAGAAGATACTCCTCTCAAGGATTCTAACTCTTTGGCCTGATCCTTAGCAAGCTGTTTGCTTGCAATCAAGGCCTTTAGTACCTTTCCATACCTGTTGATAAGGGAGTTAAAATCTGCTTCAATGTCTGAATCATGTTCTTTACTATGTGAACATGATTCATTTTCTGATGCAGAAATAGAATCTGAGAAAAAACTATTAGAGATTGTGCTAACCTTAGCTGGATCTGAGCAATCCTGAACTTCTTTTCCTGGTTGAGTTTCTTCAATAGCCATCAGGCCTATAAGAGCCTCCTCCTCTTCTGATTCTGATGAATCAGACTCACTGTCAGACAGTGTCAACTGTCTTTTTGCCAATAGGCTTTTGTCAACCTTCTTGAGTTGTCCATCCTTCAAGTTCTCGGACTTTATCTCCTTCCTTTTTGTTGGTCAATCAACTATGACATGCCCTTTTTTGTTGCAACAATAGCACACTATATTAATTTTAATATATTTATCCTGGGAAGAGCCATACCTGTCCCTAGAATTCTTCTTCCTGGGTTTCTCTGGATGATTGATCTTTTTGTGAGAAGAGTCTCCAGCTTGACCCTTCAACCTTCCTTGCTTTCTTCTCCTTAACATCTTCTTTAACTGTGTTCGAGAAGTGAGACAGTTTCTCCTCAGTTATTTCTCCTTCTACTGAGGATGATTCTGAGAACTCAGAAGAAGTGTCTAGTTTTTCTGTGAGAATTGACTTCTCTCTGAACTTTTTTGGATGACTCAGCCTTTAGAGCCAAGGTCTTTTCTCTATTGAGTGCTCTGGCTGATTCTTCTTCAGACTTTCTGAGATTAAGCTATAACCCATGTGATAACAGCTTTCCAAATAGAGCCTAGGGGTATATGTTGGCTAAGTTTCTCATTTCTCATATGGCAAAGATCTTAATGTCTCATTCCTTATTCAGGGACCTCAAGAACTTGTCATTAAGTTCATAATTAGTAAAACTTCTGCCATAAGTCCTCAGATTATTTACAATTCTGAAGAACTTTTCAAAACACTCAGCCACTGAATCTTTCTTATCTTGTCTGAAGGCTTCATACTGTTGATTTAACAAAGATTTTCTATCATCTCTGACTTCTTCAGTACCTTCCATGTAAACTATCAAAGACTCTCACAATTCTTTGGCTGTTCTGCAATGAATCAGATTCTAAAAAGTGGAATCATTAATTACACTTACTATTATATTCTGAGCCCTCTTGTCCATAGAGGCCAGAATGATTTCATCCTTATCCATTTCCATGTAAGTCTTGGGTGTCTTGATGTTTGCATCAAGAACTGATACTTTCATGGGAATAATAGGTCCTTCAACCACAGTTATGTATATTCTTGGATCTGCTGCCTCCATGAATAATCTGACTCTTTCTTTCCATATTCCAAAGTTTTATTTGGAGCAGACAGGGAGCTTAATGGAACTGTTTTCCCTCTGGGCCATGATATTTCTTTCTTTGCAATCCTTTGGATTCTCACTAGGCTGTTATGCCTTTTTCAGTGAACCTCCCTCTGGTACCAATTGTAAATGTTTACTTTAGGATTGAAAATGACCTAGAGGGGGGGGGGGGGTGAATAGGTCCAATTTAATTATGTCTCCACTTTTCTTTAATCAGAATACTACTTTAAATAAAATGATTAACTCAGTCAGAGAATCAACATAAATAAAACAGCAATTAACAAAATTAACACATCACAACATATCAGCACACACAGCCCGATGCACACAGATTTATAGTGGTTCCCCAATTTATGGGTACATCCACTTACCCCCTTGGCTTATCTAGCAATGAACTAGATTCAGCCAAACTCCTCCTCTTTCCTTTACTCAGATCTTTAGATCTTACATCTCAGAGCCCACCCAACTCCTATAACTCAGACTTCACAAGTCTTACCACTCAGATCACCAAGATCCTACACCTCAAGTTCTTCCCAAGAACTCTACCTCAGAATGAATCCTCACTCCTACTTCTCAGGCAACAAATGCCCTATAACTCAGAGAATTTCCAACTTCTCCTACCTCAGGCAATCATAGCCCTACCTCAGCCTTTATAACACAGACTTACAACAATAAGGGAATAAATCTCCTCCACTCAGATCAACAGATAGATCTTATAAATTGAATATAATTGAAAATAAAATCAGAAAATGTCACCCAGTATGAGATTTGAGTAACAGCTTCTTGATCTGATCTTGATGATTGTGCTTCCTTTGATTCAGACAAGATAGATCCGATCAAACCCTTCTTAGCTTTTTAAAGCTTCTTGAAGTAGAAATTAGGGTTGATCTAGGATGGAGAGATGTTGAAGATGATTCTTGATCAAACCTCTCTCCACCTTCTAAAATGTAGCTGAAGCTTCAAACTTCTATCCTTTTTTTAAAATTGTGCTGCTTCTTTTTTTCACTTGTGTTCTCTGAAGACTGATTCCCTTTAAATAGGCTCTGACAGGAGTAACCGACTGATCTGGTTAATAACTGACAGTTCAGACAACTGTCAGTACCTCTGTCTTGATATCTGTACTTAGGAAATAAGTATGCTGAAGTGTTGAGACTTGGCTGTAAAATGTGTTGACACAAGTCCTAGGTATTGACACAGCTCTTTTAGTGGTGTCAACATACTTCTGAATGTGTTGACAAAGCTCTTCAACTTATCTCGACACAACTTCTGTGGAATGTGTCAATATAAGTCTTGTGTGTCGACAAAGTTGTCTTCAGTCTCGTTATAACTTGGTTATAGTGTGTGGACACTAGTCCTGAGTGTCGAAATAGTTGTCTTTAGTCTCGACACAGCTTGAATAGAGTGTACAAACACTATTATTGAGTGTCGACACAGTTGTCTTTAGTCTCGACACAGTGTGTCGACACAGTTGTCCTTAGTGTCGACACAGCTTTTCCTTGTCTCGGCAGAACTTGTTTGTGTGTGTCGACACTAGTCCTGAGTGTCGATAAAACTTTCACCTTGACTCAGCACTTCTACCTTAAGTGTGTCGACACTAGTCTTGAGTGTCTCGACACTTTGTACTTAACTTTATTTACCTGCACATATGAACTTAACATCCATCAAATAAAATAATGTGTATATCATTGAGATAAGAAGACTTCTTCAAATCAAGTAAATTGAGACCAATGTACTCAACAGGATGAACCATGCAGCGGAAGCCTAGTAGACCCTAGTGTAGAAGCTTAGGGATTCTAGACTATAAAATAGCACACCCACGCATTTTTGTTTCTACTTTGTCAGTTCTTACAAATTTCCCCTACTTTTGCAAAATACTAATGCTTGTTTCTTATTACTTCTCCAGATACCGGAGTCCAGTAACGAGAGATCCTACTCTAGAGGATATGTCCCTGCCAACCCTACCTCCAGACATAGTTACCCCTACAGTTGTACCTTTTGCCGACACCGACTTGGGGAAAACGTTGACAGCTATCCTGGCGACGTTCCGGAAAGCCTTAGTATAGCCACCGCAGTAGTTGTTAGAACCCACTGACATACTGACGACTTTACTGGGGCTGAGGCCTCCCATCTTTAGAGGCACGAAGACTGCCATATAAGCAAAAGAGTGGGTTGAACGCATAGAGGAGCTGTTAGTAGGAATTATGTGCCTGGTAGTAGCTGTAGTGTAACTAGTGGTGACCTTGTTAGAGGGATATGCTAGAGACTAGTGGAGAACGGCCAGCCGCTTAACATTTAGAGGATGACCGTTGAGCACTATCCCATGGGGGGAGTTCTCAGAGGCTTTTCTAGAGCACTTCATCTTGGACGTCGACGGATCTGCACTACAGGAGAGGTTCCTACACATCCGGCAGGGTGATCGGACGGTGTCATACTATGAGAGAGAGTTCATCCACCTGTCACGCTTTGATGGGAACCTAGCAGCCACTGACAGAGATAGGGTTGCTCGCTTCTACCGAGGCTTTTAAGATGACATGAGACAGGCCTTGATCATGATCTCTCAGTCCACCTTCTACACCACAGCGACTCACGCAGCAGTATTAGAGATAGACTAGAGAATGGTGGCCCAGTAGAGCCGAGGATAGGTCGGGGTCCCCAGAGGCTAGGGATGAGATAGAAGAGTTGCTCCCCGCAGACATGAGAGAGAGTGCAGATAGAGATAGCACAGGCAGCCTTATAGGCGCCCACCAGCACCCCCAGCACTGCAGTAGGAGCCCGGGCCAGCCCTAGTACCACAGCCCGCACCAGTAGCTCGATGAGATGTTCCCTTTGCAGGGAACTACTTTCTGTGCCAGCAGCCGGGTTACATGAGGGCTTTCTGCCCGTAGGCAGAAGGAAGGCCAGGATTAGGATCAGTTCAAGGAGGGAAGACAGTGCGAGGATAGGGCTAGAGAGGCCTTAAAGGTAGAGCTGGTAGGAGTGGTCAGCAGGGTCGAGCAGCGCCCTTTGAAGCTCATGCGTTGGACCTTTATCATGGACCAGCCCCCAATGTAGTGATAGGTATATATCTTAGACGCTAGAGATACATCAGATATTGGTACCTACGTATTAGACTATATGTATATGCATGTTTACATCAGATGTATGTTTTGTTAAATGATATGTATGTGCTCCTTACCTCTTCAAGATTACTTTTTGGTCGAAGGGCACCCCACAAAACTCTCATTGATACTGGAGCAACACACTCCTTTGTATCCCAAGACTTTATTGCAATTAAAGAAAACATTGTATTCTTGTATGGACTGTCTATACGGATTCGTCTACCAGATGGATCAGATATGACATCTACAGAGAAATGCTCATTCCAGACCGTGCTAAGGGACGTGGAATTTTAGATTTACGCGACAATCATAGCAATAATCAGGTTTGACCTCATACTAGGAATTGATTGGTTGGCCGAGCATAAGGCCCAAATAAACTGTTCAACCCAAGAAGTCAAGCTTCAGTACCAAGATGGACAGGTTATTACGCTGGAAGGTATACTCGATAGAACCCGAAAGGTCTCTCGCATCATTTTGACCTCTGCTCAGACTGTAAGGTCAGTCCGATAGAAAGACGAAATATTTCTTATCTACTTCGAAATGGAGAATCAAGTTCAAGTGCTCGCCAAAGTTCCGGTGGTGCGAGATTTTTCGGATGTTTTCCCTAAGTCCCTCTTAAGTTTGCCCCCACAGTGAGAGGTCGACTTCCATATCGAGCTTGTGTCCAGAGCTCGACCAGTGTGCCGAGAACCCTATCGGATGGCCCCAAATGAATTGGCCGAGCTTAAGATTCAACTTCAGAAATTGATAGATGCTGGATTAATCCGCCCAAGTTCCTCGCCCTGGGGAGCTCCTGTACTTTTCGTAAAGAAGAAGGGAGGGACACTGCGCTTGTGCATAGATTACCGGGAACTAAACCAACAAGAGCATGGGTGGTGGGCCCTTAGCAAAAATCCCACCCATCATGTCTTCCCTTCTTAAAACCTAAGGCCCAAGCCCACCAACTCCCCCCTCCCTTAATGGCTGCCAAATAGGTACCCTCTGATGTTGCCACATTGCCAGGGTAAGTAGAGGAGAGGAGAGGAGCTCCTCCCCTATTGGGTTAGTCCCACATTAGGGAGGGGAGGGGTGGCCACTCTCCCCAAGCCTATAAAAGGTCATCCCCTCCCGCTCTCCTCCTCACTCACCTCAGACAAACCTAAACCCGTTGTCTGAACCCTGGGTTGCCGGAAAACCCGGATCCAGAAAAGTGACACAATATTCCTCCACCACCTCTAATGATAACTCGGCCAGGGACTTCCCAAGCTCCCCCATCCCAGGTGGAAAGCTTCTCCATCCTCCTTCCGTAACCTTTTGACGTCCTACATGTGTCTCCCGGCGGCCGGAGCACCGCCAGCACCACCCGAGCCAAGCTCCAGGTCGGGTGGTGGCCGCAGGTGGTCAGCCATACCAAGTGCTGGTGGTGGCACTGGGAAAGTACTACACCACTGGATAGCTTTCACTGGCAGTGGGAGGCCAAGGTGCTGCCAGAAATCGCCACTCCGACGGCACCCAAAAATAGAGTAAAACTCTGTGTTTTTCTGCGGCGGCGGCCAGCGACGCCAGGCCACCGGACCACCATCGGAGAAGAACCTAACCCCCGATGTGCCGGCGGAGGGTGGAATTGTGCTCGGGTAAATCGCTAAAGAGGCAGGCGGTGCAACATCGCCCGGAGCAGAGCATGTTGCACCACCGCTCTCGGGTTGTAGACATCCGGCGGTGCCCGACGGCGCTGGGCCACCGGACCACCGCCCTGGTGTTCACCGGCCTCCAGAGAGTTGACTGGAGGTGGAACCAACACCTCTGAGTCACTGACCAGCGGTGGCAGAAGCTTTATCTTTTGTACTGCCGACAACTCACAGTTGTCGGTTGATCTGATGATGATGATGATCAGACGACAGCTATCTCATCAAATTACGCGCCTGTATGGATTTTTACAGCCCTACAGCGGATCCGCTCCTAATCCGCTATGGGGACAGAAGACCCCTTTTTCCTGTCTAGCTCGATATCAGCCGCAGGATTGAGCATGATCTATCTATTTGCAGACCAAATTTATAACAGAATTTTGTATATTTTCTAGAAACAAATCTAAGCTAATAGGAAAAAGGTGTTCAACATAAAAATTGTTCCCCTTGTTGAGGACTTTCTTTACAAAAATTTTGAGAATTTTTGGAGTTTATTTGGTATTTATAAAATTCCAAATAAATTTTATTTGGCCAAATTTAAGGTCCAAAATTGCTCGAAATATTTTGAAAACATTAGTAGGTTCATTTTAGGCTTTCTTAAAGGTTGTATCAAAATTTGAGAACATTGGAATAAAAATTAAAATTTTTCTGATTTCTTGAGACTATGGTCACGCTAGGAAATTGATGTGCTCAATTTATTCAAAAGTAATAATTGGAGCGCGCGACCACCTTTTAAATTAAATAATAAGTTCAATTGTTTTATTAACAAGAGTGATCGAGGCAAGTGCCCAAGCTCTGAGTGTTCCAAGGTTTCGTGAAACCGCCGAGCGCCTCAATTTTCTTTTAAAAAGACACTCAGGTGATTTGGGCAGACTCGGAAGATGAGAGTACGAGCAAATGTGCTGCTAATTATTCTCGACGAATAATATAAATGTAACTCCTAATAAGTCCCCCTAATCCGATTAAGTCATGATTAAAAAGGGCGCAACTGAAATATTATCGGATCTTAATAATTGGTGAAACATAAAAAAGCCTCCTAAAAGCTGAAACGGAACTGAACATGCCTCTAGAGAACGGAGATCGAATTGAACATGCCTCCTGAGAATGGAAATAGAACTGAAATTGTCTCCTGAGAACGAAGATAGAACTGAACATGCCTCCTGAGAATGGAGATATAACTGAAATTGCCTCCTAAGAACAAAGATGAATTGAAGCCTCCTGAACGAAGTGATTGGACTACTAATCATTTTTAATAATTTATTCCAGTTTTGCACTGTACCAATTTCTTTATTTATTTCAGTTCAGTTATTTCTTTTAAAGTACTACAGTCTCGTAATGTTGCTTCTTATTTACTTTCAGTTCAATTCTTTTATTTAAGTACTATGTCAGTCTCGTACTGGTCAAGTTCCTCTCAGTACTTACTTTTAGTTTAGTTCTTTCAATTCAGTACAACTCCAATATCCTAATGGTCCTATTTCATTATAGTATTTCAATTTTATAGCTTATACTATCAGCAGCTTCTATTACCGCACTTTTGTTTCTACAGTTTACTATTTTAAAAACGGGTCCTGCTATAACGGGTAGTTATTTGATAGGTTGAGCCTTAGTTGGAGATAACAGGAGTTGAGATGTTCTTCCTAAGTTAACTCCAAATAAAGTGCTCCTACGCTCCTTGTCTAAAGTCGGCCAAGTGCTGTTTGCCCGAATTATTTAAAGCATAGTAGGGCAAGCCGATGTATGCCTGGTGCATGCTAACAAAACTATTTTTACTTGCTTGCTTGTAAATTGCTTGCGGTAAATCGTGGCGGGTCAGTCACTTCCGTAGACTGTTCGTACCAGTACAGGAAGTTTGACGACTCAAGGCGACATGGAGATGAGAACCACAGGTGACCAACCTTATATTTTCCCAGTTTGGTTTCCCAGCTGGACGGCCAAAATGTTGAATCTCCGGATGTCGCTCACATCCAAGAGTACACTGGGTTGTACGTTGGGGCCTGGATTATGTGGTACAACCACCCCCATAAGTGGCAGGACTAACCACTATCACTGATGGCCATATCGGTGAGGCCCGCGGGGCTCGCTACTCTACTTGAAAAGAAGCGATCCATACTATGTCGGCATATGGTGTTGTGCACGACTGTGAATTCCTCCTATATGTGTGCGACTATGAATGCCTGTGATGTGCGCGCGACTGTGAATTCCTATAGTAAGAATACGGGTTGTGAATACCTGTTGTGCTACTGTGGTAGTGGAGCTTAAATTATAACTGATGTATATTGCTACTGCTACTCCAATTATACCATACTACACCTCTTTTTATGGTTGTTCCTAACTTATATATGAAATATTGTACTAACTCTTTCTTGCTTTAGCTATCTACTTATGTTGGATGTGTGCGCTCACCCACAAGATATGTATCCAGGGAGGAGATTTGTTTACACTTAGCTCTGTGACTAACGGTTATTTTAAAAACCATTCACAGGAGATAGAGCACCGAAGCGACTTACTGCTGTAGGACGATACGCCAACTGATAGGTCTACCCGAGCAGAGGCACCCCTGTCATTTCTAGAGATTCGAGATGTAAGTAGTAGCGAGCAGGATTAAGAGAGTGAGGAGTTATTAGTTATAGTACTTTTATAGCCTACGGGCTTCGTGTATAAACAGTGTCTACGACTTTTTGCATTTCCTTTTAAATATATATTGTTATATTTTTATTATGGCTCCCTGTTAATGCTTCCGCTAAACTTTTTGATTAGATGTAAATGTTATGATTCAAACCGAGCAAGGCGGCTAACTAGTGTTTAGCAGAGTGGGTCATTACCCCTTAAAGAGCACTGGGTGGATTTCTTGGGCAAGTAAGATCCCCTCTGGCCCTACCCGGGAAAAGTTTGGGGGGCCTTACAGTGGCGGTGGCCAGCCGTAGAAGTGGGCGGTTGCCTGAGAAATGGTTGTAGAAAAGCTCCAGGTTGGGCTGATCCTGACTGTTGGCTGGAGGAGGAAGACGCAATCAGGGCTGTCCGTTTGATCAAGATCAAATATATTATAACTATAGATTTATTAAATATTGTCACAATAGGTGTTGTGCATATATTTAATTATTAAAGGTACGTTGACGCATATTCATGAAAAGTGCCCAACATGAAAGTTTTGTCCCTCTGTCTTAAATTTAATTAGAGACTTGAATCAGTCCATTTGGAGCACTGTAGCTCCATGTAGGGCAGTTTTAGTGGAACTGGTCCCTAGGATGGGATAGCCCGTATTTCTTAAATAACTTTTAAATAATTAAAGTTACGAGGCTTAAATTTGTGGCATGTAAGAATATACCCTGGATCCACCTAAAATCCAAAATTGGGAATTTTGGACGATATTTCCCTATAGTTTTAGGAAAAATGTGATTTTTTATAAAAGTGAAATATTTTGGTGAAAATAATTATATGAACTCCATATTTTGGTCGGAGTCTCAATATGGCAACATAAATCACTAGTAGAAATTTCAAGTCATTTGTAGCTCTACATGTGGGTGTATTCCAATGCATGAGGCTATGTCTTATGATATGTGGTGTGCATTTAGCCAAAAGGTGTTACTTGTGAATTTAGCAAGTTTGGCTTGGTCAAATCTAGTAACTTTTATACATGCACTTATTTAGGAAAATTACACCTCCTCACGAAGTTGTAGAATATTTGTAGTTGATTTGCTTGACAAATATATTTATTATTATTTTGTTACGCATGTGTATTAATGAAATTATGGTGACTAAACTAGTTTCAGAAATTATGAAGCATTGCCAATAACAATGATTTAGTATGATACACACTATATAATTTAATTGGAATTTTTAGAAGTCATAATCTTAGGGTTGCAGTTATAATTACCTTTTTTTGCCATTTTCTTATTATTGAGACAATTGTACACAAACTAAGTTATAAAATTATACATTTCTGAAATAAATAATTATTCACCATTTTTAATCTCTAGTAATTTTTCTGGATTTATTTGATGAATATATATAGTATTTCATATGTAACATGACCTAGTGGATCAGATATTTGTAATTAGAAATTAAATAACAAATATTATTGGAATGATATGAAATTTGATTCAGACCTATTATTTATCATTGTGACCTTGTGAAAATTATTTGATACTATTTAAACCATTGGAAGTGATACTTCATGTTCAAATCCACTAGTGACTTATATTTTAAGAAAATTCAATTACGGTAAATCTATAAGACCCCCCTCCCGGAACATAAAACACGGCACCAGGGGAGTCTTATGCACAGAACAGACGTCTTGCGGTAGCGTTAGCACACGGGCTAACATGTACCACAAGGTGCCTATCCTGCCGGTTATAACCTATATCAACCAATGTCAACTCAACCAAAAATATAAAACAGAAGTCAATCCACACATAAGTAAAATAGTCCAAAAAGTACATCAGTAAAAAGAAGCTACAACAAGCTTCTATAATATCAGAGTACGAGTAAAACTTGCCCAAAGGGGCTACATCATGAGTCTCTCAAAACTCACATCAGTCACTGACGGTAACGATGACACTGTCCCTTCAGACCCTGTCGTTCTGGCTTGGCTGTCCTGCTGCATAACTTGCTCTGCTCTGTCTGCGGGGTTTCCTCCTAAAAAAGAAGATGTAGCAACCGTTAGTCATAAGACTAAGTGGCTATCACATCCGCTCCCACGACGACCCCTCGGCACCGGGCGGAGAAAAGAACAAGGGTACAATATATATAAATAAAACAGTAGTACAGATAGGTGGTATATAGTGAGCAATATCGAGTATATCATCAATATAATAAAAGAGTAAACAATCTACTCTAGCAGTTCTATCATCTACCACAGTATATGAAAAATGTAAAGCTACAACAGAAAGTAACTCAACTTATATGAATGTCCATACAAATATATAAGTTGAGGATCAGCTCAGCAGTAAAGTAACTCATCATATAAGAGTGCCCATACAAACTTATACGATGAGGATCTTGTGTATGCAATGTAATGTAATGCCATGAATGCAATGCAATGACTCACCCATGATTACGCACATGCAACTACTATATCGACACAGACTTCTAGTTCACACTTTTCGACCAGGTAGCTAACCTCTCAGGCGTTAACCATCGTGGTCAAGCGGTGATAGTAGAGCGGGCTTCTCCACTACTAGACGAGCATCCACACTACCAATCCTAGGTGTCGGTATGCCTCAACACTAAGAACACAACAACGGAGCTCACATGCGTACTACGGCTCAGAAGGGGTCTCACATAGATGTGCACCAAGAGCCCAGCCCAACTGGCCTATATTCTTGGCATGAAAGGTGCCTCTGTGAACAAATCACCAAAGGACCATGGTCAATCATCCACTAGTACGGAGGGTGCCTCGGGAAGTGAGCACCAAGGACCAAGGCCTAACCGTACAAGTCTAGCTGTCAACTCCCGTCGGTGTGATGACTGGCGAGCCCATAGACCTGCCACACTATCCTTAACCCAGGATTACGACACCACGTGTCGACTCACACCACATGAATTTCACATACGGGGCTCCACATTGAGCCCCCTTTTTCATTATTCACATTTCGTGCTTAACAGCACTCAAGAGCTCCACACCGAGTCTCTTACCAATATATAATTCCAGTGCGGCAACACACACACACACACTTTCAACCCTTCCACATTTTTGTGCATCCAGGCACATCAAGGGTTCAGCATCAACATACTGGTACTCCACACATATTCACCAACCATTTGGTTATCATAATTACATGTATACTATGTCCACATGACTTTAACATCACTGGTTATATTTTTTTACCAAGTTCGAACTATTCGTGTGTATATGGATCTACCAAATAAAAGCCATCAACCATTTGTTCAACATAATTACTAGAAATTATGTACAACAAGCTTCAAGTCAACCTCATCATTATTTAATGTATTACCATTATCAAGTACAACCTGATCGATTCATGTATTTAAATCATTCCTACCATCCCAACTCGTCAATCCATTCATTCACTAACCTCCACCAAATCACTTAGATCAAGTACACTTTATTACACCATTTGTTCATTAGGGATCTATCCAAAAAATGTCATTAATATATTTTATCACAATTACTTATAGAATAAATTCAACAAAACATTAACGTTATTGTACTACAATCTTTCTACCATACCCAAAGCCGATACAAAACAAACATGAGAACTATATATGCAGGATTGATTACTGTACAACAACATCGATCTGGGATTCACGAGGTTATAAGAATCTGGTGAAGGCGTGTAGCCCCTCGTTGGAAAGGTGTTTCCAAGGGCTATGACTTTCATGTTTAGTTGAAAGCCCAGATCTGGCCGCATCATGTCTAAAAATGGCCTCGAATGTTTCTGCGCGTAGAAGACAGATTTCTGCGCTCATCTTAAAGCAGATCGAACGTCATCGCTTCGTCTTCTTCTCCAACCAAAGTTTCCAAATAATATCCAGAGTTTCTCCTCTCTTATTCACCCTCATGTGGCCACTTCTCTTCATGAAACCAGTCCACAAACTTCATTTGAAGTGAGGAGAGGTTGAAGACTCTAATTCCCAGGACACAAGTCCTAGCAGAGCCTCTTCCTAGAAACCTTCTTTTCACAAATCAAGACTCTTTTGAGTCGATATCTCTCCTAGGAATAACTAGAGATCTAGCACCAAGGGAGATGGTAGGAAGCTCACCTCGTCTCCGACGTTTCCACCATTTCGGGCCATGGATCTTGTCACTCTTCATTGTGGCATGGCTCCCTCTCTCTCATTGGCGTCAACCTTCGCTCTCGTTCTCCTTCTTCCGTTCCTTGTCTCTAAGAAAGGCTCCGTCGTAGTCGTTCTCCCAGAAAATCTCGGAGAAAGTAACAGGCGGTTAAGACTTGGAAGATTATATAAAGGGGTGGTAAAATAGAATTAGGGTTTTCTAATAAGGGAGCTACCGCCGCGCGGTAGCATGCTACCATCGGGCAGTATCCCCAAGAATGACTTATTTTTCAAGCCGCCGCCCAAACTGCCCACTCAGGTGCCTCCACCTGTACCTCTATTGCCGGGCAATAACCTCCTACCGCCTCGCGATACCTTCCTGAGTGCCTTGCCAAAATAAATCAGCAGCCTATCGCCCACAGTAACACTAACGCCAGACGTAGTAGCGGCGTTCGGCGATCACTCGCCTACTGCCGCACGGTATCCCGCTACTGCCACGCAGTAACGCCGTTTGACGATCGTTGAGCCAATTCAATGCTCTCAATGCCTCGACTATCCCGCTACCACCGCGCGGTATCCCACTACCGCCGCGCGATAGCACTCAGCGCTACTGAATCCATTCAATGCTCTCAACGCCTCTGCTATTCCGCTATCGCCACGCAGTATCCCGCTACCACCACGCTGTAGCACTCAACGCTGATGAATCTATTAAACACTCGCAACTCCTTGACTATTCTGCTACCGTTGGGCGATAGCTACTATTGCCCGGCGAGTGTCCAAACACTCCTCCCCAACTTAGATGCAAGCCTATCTGCCAGCACACCCTGAGTCCAAGTCGGGTCTCCTAACTTAAAAGTGCGCATAAGGGGCCTAGCGCGAATCGGGACATTACAAAATCTAGTTTAAAAAATTGTGAAACTTTAGAACTTCATCATAAATGAGTACTCAGACCCCTATAATTAATCGTATGTCATTTTGATAAAATATTTGGTGGTTACAACCCTTAGACTTATATCGATCAATTGGGCTACATATAGTAAAGTCAAGGGGGCGATGGTTAGATGCGATACAAATTGGTTCTTATCAGGTTTGGTATTTTTAGGACCTTGATATGTTGTTGGTTGGAGTCCTGAGGGATTACCTATAGGTGGTGTGAGTTAGTATAAATGAACACTGAGGGGCGTAGTTAAGTTTGGGATCAACGAAAGATCATCGTTCCCCTATATGAAGCACAAATCATCATAGAGTTTCTAAGAGTAACTATGTGAGAGGGTTTGATAAAGGGTAGTCACTAACAAAACTAAATATCTTGAGAAAGGGAACGATGTAGTTAATCTCATCATAGTTCCTAGTACCGCTGCGAGTCCTTCACAGGGTAGATCTCGGGAAGTCCAAGATAAACCCTAAATCTTAGGCAATAAATCTCCATGCAATATTAACAAAAAGGGGGTAATAAATCCACGGAGTCAGAGAATCTCGTCTTATGTGACGATGGATTTAGGTGAGGGCATGTTAGTCCTGAAATTAATTCCTTCCTCATAATTTTCATAATTACCAAACATGTTACTAACAATTTAAACCCTTCTAAATTAGTATCCTTCGCCCTTACAAATTTCAAATCGAGCCAAAAATATAATACGCAATTAATTTTTTACTTATTTCTTTGGAGAAAACCTAACATGAAAATAGTTGTCATGATCAGGAGGAATTTCACAGGAAATTTACTAGCGCTCGGATCCTGAAATGAAATCAATATTTTTTTATTAAAATACAGATGTTACAAACTATGGCTTAGACACAATGTAAGAATTATTTCAGTAGGCAGACTCATGTTTAGATAATAACATTAAAGGTGTGAACATGAAAAAAATCATCCATCAATGATCCACTTCACTTGCAGCCTAAGGTTTTCTCAAATGCTCGGCTAAAAAAACATTGCGAAAATCAAAGAATGTGTCTTCTTATATGTTTTTATTTATTAGCTCATATTATATGATAATTGATTTTGTTCGGTTGGATGCCGGGAGAAAACAAATATGAAAAGGAAAAGAAGATAATACCTTGGGCTTATAGGAAGAATCTATTGACATCTTGATTGAATCAATGCAACATCTCAATGACCACATTGCAGTCAAAAAAGATTATCCAACAGAATTCAGTAATACTACTTTTGTTTTAAATACATGAAACCTCAATACTTGTTTATGTTGCATAATTGTTTTTGTTGATTTTACTTTTTCAATTTCCCAATATTATGTTGAATAATTACTTTTGAAGATCACCAACTAATCTCCTTGGAGATTTGGACAAGTTCTCAACAAGAGAATTTTGGGCATACATCTACCAAAATTAATTATCGTCGGAATTACCTCTATTAATAATAAATTTAACAATCACAATATAAAAAATCATAATAGAGAATATACCCATGGATTTGGAGTAACATAAAGAAATGACATGCATACTTTGTTGTCCTTGTCTCGTCGAATTTCCAAAATTTTGGTGAATGCATTGACATGATAATCAGACACATATCTGGATGTCAAGAGATCATTCATCGATTCCCTAAGCTGACTATATTCCACCACCTAAATGCAATATGATTCCTAAAATATTAGTAAAATTATAAGATCAAATTATTTCAAATATAATATCAAATTTTAATATAAAATTTAAATTGCCCTTGAAATCATAATTTTATAACATACTTAGATGGAATGATGTTTGTTTTAGAGTGGATATGAAATCCCTCCGCTCTTGAGTAAAAAACATTTTGCCCAGATAATCTTCAGGATAGTTATCAATTGCTTGCTCTTTATCAGTAGAAATACTTACAACTTTCTATGGTGAGTCTTCTAGATGTTAAATATCAACATGACATGTGGGAGAGCCAGGCATGGGAGAAGATGATTGTGACCTATAGATTAGATTATCGACACGATCGCTTAATGAATCGAATTTACAATTTAGGCATTCTATTTTTTTATATAAACTATCACTTAATGCATTAATTTTACTATCTAGTCCATTCTCTAAATCTATCAAAAAATTGATATTAGAGGGAAGGGGTTGTTCTTGAGGAGGTGATGATGGTTATGGTTGATGTGTTAATGATGGATCTTTTGGAGGAGGTGAAGGTGGCTGATGTGCAGTTTCTTTTGGATGAGGTGAAGCTGGATGTGGTAATGATGGACGCTCCAACAACTTCAACCTCTTTTGTCACAGAGGAATGGGAGCGAGGTGCTTTCTCTTAGAGTTGAGAGAGGAGGGTTGATGACTATTATTGTAACATAAATCCAACTTTCTATGAGTTTTGTCGGTCATCTCATCCAATACCTTCAAGAGCAATTTAAACATTTGTTTATTTAAGTTGTGATATAAACTGACTATTCAAAGCGAGATATTAATTAAAATAGCATAACTACTAATATACTCATCAGACATGGTAAGTGCAGTGATCAATAATTCCATCACCAAAAACGAGACTTTGTTGGACCATCCCAAAAGTCTTGATCTCTAGTTAGGAAAATGTGAAGGAATGCTTGTAGTATGCTTTAAGAACCAAATCTGTAAACATAATTAAGATTTAGTTAGAAACACTAAAAAAAAGATATAATATGTGAGAGTTTAACATGTAGTGCACTTGATAATGCATAATTTAGCTTAAAATATTAAAGCAAAAATATCAAATTTTCATATATAAAATATATATTTTCTCCTAAAAATAAAAAAATAAAAAATCGTAAAAATACACAAAAAAACTTAATATCTTCTTATTTTATTAGAAAAATTAAATTTTATAAAATTTTTAGAAAATTCCAAAATATAAAAAAATAGTATTACATATTTTTTTACTGTTTTATTTTCTAATATTTAAAATAAAAATAAAAAAGATGATATTCAAAATCAAAATAAAATATGAAAAGGTTAGAAAAATCAAAAATATAATAAATCATTGCTTAGCTTTTTATTATTTTCAGTAATTTAGTTTATTTATTTATAACCATTTTTATTATTTTTATTTCTATTTTTTTATTTATCTTGATTTAATAGATCTAATTTTTAGGTGATTTAGTTTTAAGAAATATCTTAAGATTTTAATTTGTTTAGAGCAATTTCTTTAGCACTTTTTTTCATATATTCTAAATAGTTTCATTTTGTAGTAGTTTTGTTTAACATCATTAGATGTTAATTATATCTACTTCTTGCTTTTAAATTCTTAGGAAATTTAAATTTATTATAATTGCTCTCTAGTATTTTAGTTTAATCTGGAATTTGTTTGGTTTGTTTAACCCTTTAGGTGATTACCTGTAGCCTTCCCTAATTATATGCACCCTTGCTATGCAGAATATTATGAAAAGATTATGTTATGAAAAATAAGCGTATAAAATTCATCATTTTTCTAAACATATACTAAAAGAAAACAAATGTTTGAGGTGAGAGAATAAAATTCATCACCTCTAATCAAAGTTCTCTTCATATGCGATGTTTGCCCAAACCCTTTTAGCCAATATAACTATTTTTAGATTTAAATTAAAATATTATGAGAGCTTAAGTAGTAGATTGTATTTTTCTCTTAAGTTTCTTTTAAGTTTGAGTTTTTATAATTTTAATCTAACTTAGTTTGCAAATTACTCAATCTTGCTTGCTACTTAAATAATTTGAGAAACTTTTGCTAAATATTTTTCTCGTTTTTATTTTAATTTCATGATTTAGGACATAATTTGCTAATCCCTAATTAAATTTATTTTAGCTTTTTTATTATTTAATAAATTTTTAGTTTAATTAAATTTTTATTAATATCTTATAAATATTTTTCATACTTTTGCTCTGGAATAACAAAAGTTCAAGTATGAGGTATTTCATGAGTAGGATTTATACGTATTTTTAGTTAATTTTAATAAAAAATTGTAAATATTATTTCCATTTTAGTTAATAAATTGTTGGTTTTGTATTGTATTCACTAATTTAGGTTTTATTTATTTTTGTAGGTTTAATGTTGTTGTCGCACTCCCGACATTTGAGAATGACATACTACTGAATTTGCTATGTTGGCTAGCTCGATAGTTCATGCTAAACACATCCATGCAATTCAAGTCTCGTCCACCCCATACAGCTCGACTGAATTAAATATCATGTGGTCACGACAACCTACTTCCATGCAGGCTATTCCCATGCAAAATGATGCCACCTTACCCACATTATTTCATGCACATGAAACTCTTCATGTTGTTTCCTCCAAAATGGCCGAACCAAGCAAACTATTTATCCTTATGATTTTATAAAATCCCACCACTTCATGTCTTCAACTCATGCATGTCATCCACGCACTCGCCCAAAAAATATACATATAAAGTATACTTATAAAGTATTTCTCCATCTTAATTGCTATCATTGCCTGCCTCCATTAATATTTTCTACTGCCAATTCGTAATTCCAAATTATTTATTTGTAGTAGCCGTCCATTCATTCTTCCATTTAAAATGCAACATCACCCTCACATATCTTCATTAATTTAATATGGTTGTCCATCTTCAACTCCATATTAAAATGAATTCATATACATGCATGAGAAAAGATGTGGGCTCGAGTATATGAAGGGGTAGAAGCAGTGGCGGAACTAGGATTTGTGTATAACCCGGGCACCAATTAAAAGTCAATTAAAATGATAATTTTTCTTGCGCTAAGGAATTTAATTGAATTATCAAATGAGTAGTCATGTGCAATGTGATCAATAAAGCATGCATCAAACTTATAATACAACAATCAGCTATTAAACTTAAACTTTAATAGATATATGAAATGCAAAAGGCAACTGAATAAGATAATAAATCAAAGTTCAAAAGAACAAAAATAAAGAGTTGACCTCAAAAAAACCCCTAATTCTAGAGTTCCTAAAACATTGGGTATTCACACCAGATGATTGGTCTTAGAGTTCCTAAAACAAGCTTTCAAATTGAGAAGTCTTGCAAGAATTTAGATGAGGGATTTAGCTAAAAAATATTAAGGCATGTACCGAATGCTAAATAAAGATTGAATTATTACAAACTGGGTCTACATTATTGAGAACTCCTAATTGTCATGCTCTTATCTAGTACTCTTGGTGAAGTAGCCACACCAGGTACTGTTTTTCCTAGATTGGGGGGTTCAGATTTAGAAAGACGGATATGAATTAGAGAGGTGAGCACATTCTTTTGATTGGGAGTTTGAATTGAGAATTGTAGAAAAGAGAAAAAAACATTACGAGAAACAAATATTGACAAAAAATAGAGTCAGGAATATAAACAAACAGTTACCGTGCATGATATTTCATCCACAGGAATAAAAGTAAAGATCATAAGAGAATGAAAAATCATACCTCACAACCACACTAAGAGAATGAAAAAGCATACCTCGCTTAATTAAGAGAATGAAGAATCTTAACTTATGTCTCACATGGGCCTCAATCGATTTTGCCTCTTAGTTTAATATCTCAAAAAAAAACAGCATATCCACAAAAGTTCATGAAATGGAGCAAGGACCAACATGAATCAATCATATAATCTATGAGAACCTCGATGCTTAATCCCAGGCAGCGGAGAACACCTCGTCGATGAAGGAAGCGAAGCTAACAACTTGTATTCTAATAGCAGAAGCAGGAGGCGGCGAAGGATGAAGATCAGCCACTGCAGCACCTAAGGCCCTAAACCGTAGTTCGTCGTCCAATCGCCCAATCGCCATCCTAGAGAAGTGGTAGCCGCCTTCGTTAAGTTTGTGGTCGTCGCTGAAGCCGAAGGAAAAAGGGGGAAGGGGAACTAGAAGGGAAGCCTCCTCCTTGCTTAAGCCTTAGGGATATAAGGGGGACTCACGAAAACACACCCGGGCACGTGCCCGGGTGTGTTTGAACGTGGGTCCACCCCTGGGTAGAAGCACTTGAATGGCGACAAATTAATAATATGGAGAGGGCGAATGAATTGCATTAATTGGGAGGTAAATATGAGGTGAGGTAGCGGGTTGTATTTTTTTGAAATACGCCTTGTACATGCATTTTAAGAAAAGTATTTAACACGAAAGTTATAGATCTCGTTGAGATCTACAACTTTTGTGTTGAACACTTTTCCTAAAAATGCATGTATAGGACGTATTTCAAAAAGACGTGAGACATTAGGAGAAAATGTTGTGGACTAGCTAAAACTGTAATGCTAATAACAATCACCATAAATAATATGGAATTACGAATTGGCAGTAGACAATATTAATGGAGGCAGGCCATGACAACAATTAAGATGGAGAAATACTTTATAAGTATATTTTTTGGGGATTACGTGGATGATATGCATGAGTTGAAGACATGAAGTGGTGTGATATTATGAAATCATAAGGATATATAGTTTGCTTGGTTCAGCCATTTTGGAGGCAACAACATGAAGAGTTTCATGTACATGAAATAATGTGGGTGAGGTGGCATCATTTTGCATGGAAATAGCTTGCATGGAAGTAGGTTGACGTGACAGCATGGTATTTAATTCGGTCGAGCTGCATGGTGTGGAGGAGACTTGAATTGCATGGACATGTTTAGCATGAACTATCGAGCTGGCCAACGTAGCAAATTCAGTAGTATGTCATTCTCAAACGTCGGGAGTGCGACAACAACATTAAACCTACAAAAATAAATAAAACCTAAATTAGTGAATACAATATAAAACCAACAATTTATTAACTAAAATGGAAATAATATTTACAATTTTTTATTAAAATTATACTGAATATTATACAAAAAATACGTATAAATCTTACTAATCAACACTCACAATCAAAGCATGTGTGCATCCATATATATCTCAGGGAGGCTTTTGGTACTTCATGAATTTGTCCAGGGAGAATGGGAAGCAGCTTACTCAAGGTACTCCTAGAATTCGGATCCACTAGAGTTCGTGCGGGAACTCTAGGGAGGATTTCGCGCAATCTCGCTCGTCTGATTGAAATCCAACGGGCAAGTATTTTGTTAGAGGCTCTGCTCAAACTATTCTACGAATACCACATCTATGTATAAAATGGGTATTTATAGTACTTCCAGTGTAAATCAAGACCCTAGTATGACACGAACCCGTAAACCTATTCCGAGTCGGTCTAACTCACGAGCGGACATGTATATAAATATCTAACATATTTTACATTTTTTAATATTTTAACCTTTTCTTTTCTTTGTCTTTTAGCGCGGGAGAAGTCCAGCCGTTGGATTGATGTAGTGGGGGGTTTTCGCGCCGTTGGATTGAACTCCACCCTGGAGTTCCCGCACGAACTCCAGAGGATCTGGATCTGATCCGTTCTCCTAACCACTGCTCATTAAAAAGGAGTGTATAGCTTGGGCTCAATTATATTTTTGAGGTTCTCTGACTCGCATAACTCCCCATAAAGCTTTGGAATGCGCTCAAGACAAAAAGTGCACAATATATGCAAGAAAAGAGTTTTCAGATTTACACTACAATTATTTTTCTCCATTTCAAACAACTGATCTTTCAAATTAGTTTTTTTCATTGTGGAGTATGGTTTGAGTTCAAATTCAAGTTCCACCCCATGATTAGGCAAACCCAATAGTAGACATACATCATTGGGGGTAAATGTCTGCACCCTCAAACAAATAGAAAATATGTCCTGACTTCCATCATACCATGTCAGCAAGGCATACAAAAGAGTAATACATTGTCTGTATATTGGTACCTACATATTAGACAATATGTATATGCATGTCTACATCAGATGTATGTTTTGTTAAATGATATGTATGTACTCGATCCTTACCTCTTCAAGATTACTTTTAGTAGAAGGGCACCCCACAAAACTCTCTTTGATACTAGAGCTACACACTCCTTTGTATCCCAAGACTTTATTGCAACTAAGGAAAACATTGTCTACTCGTCTGGACTGTCTATATGGATTCTTCTACCAGATGGATCAGATATGACGTCTATAGAGAAATGCTCATTCCAGGCCGTGCTAAGGGATGTGGAATTTGAGATTTACGCGACAATTATAGCAATAATTGGGTTCAACATCATATTAGGAATGGATTGGTTGGACAAGCATAAGGACCAAATAAACTGTTCAACCCGAGAGGTCAAGCTTCAGAACCCAGACGGACAGGTCGTTACGCTGACAAGTATACCCGACAGAACCCGAGAGGTCTCTCACATCATTTTGACCTCTGCTCAGACTGTAAGGTCAGTCCGACAAAAAGATGAAGTATTTCTTATCAACTTCAAAATGAAGAATCAAGTTCAAGTGCTCGCCAAAGTTCCGGTGGTGCAAGATTTTTCGGATGTTTTCCCTAAGTCCCTCCCAGGTTTGTCCCCACAGCGAGAGGTCGACTTCCAAATCGAGCTTGTGTCCGGAGCTCGACCAGCGTCCCGAGAACCCTATCAGATGGCCCCCAAGGAATTGGTCGAGCTGAAGATTCAGCTTCAGAAATTTATAGATGCTAGGTTCATCTGCCTAAGTTCCTCGCCCTGGGGAGCACCTGTAATGTTCCTAAAGAAGAAGGATGGGACACTGCGCTTGTGCATATATTACAGGGAACTAAACCAACAAGAGCATGGGTGGTGGGCCCTTAGAAAAACACCCACCCCATCCCGTCTTCCCTTATTAAAACCTAAGGCCCAAGCCCACCAACTCCCCCTCCCTTGATGGATGCCAACTAGGTACCCTCTGATGTTTCCACCTTGCCAGGGTAAGTGGAGGAGAGGAGAGGAGCTCGTCCCCTCTCGTGTTAGTACTACATTGGGGAGGGGATGGGTGGCCACTCTCCCCAAGCCTATAAAAGGACATCCCCTCCCGCTCTCCTCCTTACTCACCTCAGGCAAGCCTAAACCCATTGTCTAAACCCTAGGTCGCCGGAATACCTGGATCCAGAAAACCGCCACCATCTCCCTCCACCACCTCTAATAACAACTCGGCCAGGGACTTCCCAAGCTCCCCCAGCCCAGGTGGAAAGCTTCTCCCTCCTCCATTCAAAACCTTTTGACGTCCTGCATGTGTCTCCCAGTGGCCGGAGCGCCGCCAGCACCACCCGAACCAAGCTCCAGGTCGGGTGGTGGCTGCAGGTAGTGAGCCATGCCCAGTGCTGGTGGTGTAGCTAAGAAAGTACTACACCATCGGGGATAGTGTTGGGTACATTGGTTCTAATGTACCTGATTTGAAGAAGCCTCACCCAACTCAATGATATACATCAAAAATGTATTTGATGTGTTTTGAGTTTACTTGTGCAGGTTAAGTATTTACAGGAAAGAAGAAAAAGTTTCTAAGTCCATGTGTCGACACCCAAAGGGAAAGTGTCGACACTTAAGAAGACTTGTGTCGATACCCAGACAAGCAGTGTCGACACTTGGAGTATTTGTGTCGACACTAGGGATACTGAGTCGACACCAGACAGAAAGTGTCGACACAAGGAGCTGTGCCGACACTCAATGAAGAAAAGCCAGTGAAGCAGTGTCGACACATAGCAGTTGTGTCGACACCCAGTGAAACTGTGTCTACATCAGAAAGTGTCGACACTTGGAGGCTGTGTCGACACTCAGCAAAAGCTAGCAGAGACTAAGTGTAAGTGTCGACACCCAGAACAATGTGTCGACACTCAACAGAATAGTCAACACTTAAGTACAAGTGTCGACACCCAGAACAATGTGTCGACACACAACAAAAGAGTCAACACTTGAAGAAAGTGTCGACACAAGAAAGTATGTGTCGACACTCAGCTGAAGACTCAACACTTGAAGAAAGTGTCGACACAAGGAGCTGTGTCGACACTTAGCAAAGATTAGCAAAGAGCAAGAATATTCTAAGTACAAGTGTCGACACTAAGGAGATGTGTCGACACTCAGCTGAAGTCTCGACAGAAGAAGAATGTGTCGACACAAGGAGCTGTGTCGACACCCAACAAGTATCAACACTGAAGACATGTGTCGACACCAAGAAGCTGTGTCGACACTTAACAGATTCAACACATGAAGATGTGTCAACATAAAGGAGATGTGTCGATACTTAGAAGAATTCAGCAAAATACTGAAGTACAAGTACTTGTGTCGACACACATTATCAGTGTCGACACATGAAGAAGAAGCGGTGTCGAGATATAAAATCTACAATACAAGGAGTTGTGTCGACACCTTGTAGACTAGTGTCGACACTTAGACAACTTGTGTCGACACTTGGTCTATAAGTGTCGACACTTACAGACAGTTACGGTTATTTCAAGAACTGACTGGATGACTTGACAGCTGCCATTCCAGCCGATCTACTGCACCTGTCAGAGTTGTCAGAAGACAGTTATGAACCGGACCAGCCGGTTACTATGAAGAAGGCCTATAAATAGGCTTATACAGTCTACAGAAGTTATTGTTGAAGTGATTGAAAGAACACACGTCCAGGTTCAGATCATTGATCAAGTGTTTAAACAAAGAAGATCGTGCAATCAAGTGCAGATCTAAGAAGTTGGAGAGAGAGAGCTCCATCCAAGAAATCAGTTGTTGGAACCAGACTGAGAAGAAGGGTTCAGATTTATTCTGACTCTTAAGTAGCAGAGATCAAGGATCAACTGCAGAAGGAGTCAATCTTATTGAGTTCTACTTTCAAGAAGCTTTGAAGAAAGCTAAGTCAGATTGATTTCAGCTGAGTTCTTCCAAGAACTCATCAAGAAACTCACATCTCATCTCTCTATTCTCTGAGTTGTTGAGTTAACATTATTATATTTACTTTTATCTTGTAGGATCCTTTGGATCTGAGTCTTGTAAGCCTGTAATTATAAAGGCTGAGGGTAGGAGAGTTTTATCTCTGAGTGTAGGCCTTGGTGGCTGAGTGTAGGCCTTGGTGGCTAAGTGTAGGCCTTGGTGGCTGAGTGTAGGACTTTGTGGCTGAGTGTAGGCTTTGTGGAAAAGCTGAGTTGTAGGGCCTTGGACCTGAGGTGTAGGAGCCTGTTTTGGGTTCTGAGTTAGTGGAGAAGTTTGGCCGAATCTAGTACACTGCTAGATAGGCGAAGGGGGAAACTGGATGTACCCAAATCTTGGGGAACCACTATAAAACTCTGTGTCTACTGTGTGTTTGTGGATTGCTGTGATTGCTGAATGTGTGCTATGATATATTAGATATAATTCTGTGATATTATCTGTTTGCTGCCTAAAAAGTTAAAAAGATTCAAGTCACCTATTCACCCCCCCCCCTCTAGGTGCTTAGGGACAATATCTTTCAAGTGGTATCAAAGCCAGGTTCCTCAAAAAGGACTAACAGTCTGAGGAGATCCTGTTGGCAGATTCAGTCTAAGTCAAAGTACAGAATCAAGAAAATCAAAAACCATGGGTTCCACTGAAAATCACAAGGAATTGGGATCCATGAAGCTACCCATATGTAGGAAGGAAATCTTTGGCATATGGAAGGAAAGGGTGAGACTGTTTAAAAAAGCCTCAGACCCTAGGATTTACATCACAGTAAAAGAAGGGCCATATGTGCCCATGAAGGTTTCAGTCTTGGATGCCAATCAGAGAACACCTAAGGATTTCTCTGAGATGACAAAGGATGAAATTGTTCTAGCCACTATGGATAAGAGGGCTCAGAACATCATAGTAAGTGCCATAGATGATGCAACTTTTCAGAATCTGATACACTGTAAGACAGCTAAAGAAATGTGGGAAACTCTTATTGTGTACATGGAGGGTTCTGAAGAAGTAAGGCAAGACAGAAAATCCTTGCTAAATCAAGAGTATGAAAGTTTTAGACAAGGAAAAGCTGATAGCATAACTGAGTGCTATAAGAAGTTCTACAGAATTGTGAATGAACTCATGTCCTATGGCAGAGAGTTCAGTAATTATGAACTCAATGACAAGTTTCTAAGGTCCCTAACAAAAGATTGGGACACCAAGATCTGTGCCATTAGAGAAATAGCTAAGTTGACAGAAATTCCTCCACCTACACTGTTTCGCAAACTGCTGTCATATGAAATGCAGTTGACAGTGAGGAAAGAAGAGGAGAAATCAACAAGAAGTGAACATAAGGAGAGGACAGTGGCCTTCAAAACAGAAGCCCCCAGAAAGTACAGAGGTAAGTCACCAACTCCACCTCCAAAGATTGCTGAAACTGAGTCAGATGAGTCAGCAAGTACAAAGTCTGAAAGTAGTGAAAGTGATGAGGACTTTGCTGCCTTCACTAGACATTTTCAGAAGTTCTTGAAGAAGAAACAGTGGAGGACAAGGCCTTCTACTTCACAGAAAAAAGAAGACTTTTATCAGAATAAGAAGGCTTCAAAGAAGGACAGGAAAAAGACTAAGTCTAGCAAGACAACACTTTCAAAAATAGTGTGCTATTGCTGCAATAGACAAGGCCATGTTATTGCAGATTGTCCAGAAAAGAGAAAGGAGTTTAGTGACAAGAAGAAGACTCATTTCAAAGGAAAGAAAGAAAAGTCATTTGTTGCCAAAAAGGAGAAGACTCTGTCAGATATTTCTTCATCAGAAACTGAGTCAGATGCTGAGGCATATATAGGGCTGTTTGCTGAAGAAGAAGAAGAAGAGTTCATGCAGATTATGGATTCTATATATGAACAAGAAGACAGTCAATGCCAAGGGCTAATGGCATTGATAGAAAGTGGCAAAATCCTGGAGCTACCAGGACCTAGTAAGGTACAACATTGTTCTTCCAGTTCAGTTTCTTGTGTCAGTACAGAATCAGATTCATCTTCATCAAGTGATGAGAGTGTATCTGAGTCTGAAGAAGATATTCATTAGTTGATAGATGAATATAAAGTTCTGTTGCAAGCTTATAAGAAGAACAAGTCTCTAGCCAAAAGTCAGGCAAAGGAAATTGCTAATCTCAAAGCTATGGCAACTGATTCTGAGAAATTGTTTGATCAAAAGCTAAATGAGATAGCCAGACTGAAGCACATAACTGTGATTCAGATGGGGACTATCACATATAAGAATGATCAAATCAAGAGTCTGGAGATTAATCTTCAGAAGGAGAAAGATCTAGTTGCTAGGTTTTCTAAACCTAAGTCAGTTCTACCTTTAATTGATGAATTTGTTCATCACAAAGGCAAGGCTGGACTGGGTTTTATTAAACCTGCAAGGACTGTCCAGTCCAAGTCCAAGGGCAAAGCCCCAACACTCAACAAGCCAGCTGTGGATAAAACAGCTAAGACTGTACCTAAGCAAAGGTACAATAAGTTTGAGTGTTGGTGTTGTGGAAAGATAGGTCACTTTGCAATGGACTGTTGGTACAATGCTAGTGCCAAAGTGAGTAGCAAACTGCCTATTGGAAAACCAATAGGTAGCTTTGTCAGGATGCAAACTAACAAGTACCAAGGACCCAAGAATTCTTTGGGTTCTAAGGTTCACTAATCTGTTTTGCAGGTGAGTCCAAGTTGTCATGCCCCAATATGGTACTTGGACAGTGGATGTTCCAGACATATGACTGGAACAAGGGGTTTACTAAAGGACTACATACCCATCAAGGATGGTCCAAAAGTCACCTTTGGTGGTTCTGGAAAAGGGATCATCAAGGGTTTTGGTAACATAACTAACTCCTTTATTACAATTACTTAAGTGGCCTATGTTAAAGGTTTGAAACATAACCTTATTAGTATAAGTCAATTGAGTGATGTAGGATATGACATCTCATTTGTGAAAAATGGTTGTCATATCAGGAGGTCAACTGATCAAAAGATCATTTTGACAGGTTATAGAAAGAGGAATGTCTACTGCCTAGACATTATGTGTGAGACCAATAGTTCTCAAGTGTGTCTTGTAGTTGATGAGACAGTCTCTCATTGTGTCAAATGGCACAAGAGGCTAGCCCATCTCAACTACAAGACAATTGACAAACTCTTTAGCAAAGAGTTAGTGAGGAATGGTCCTCAAGTTAAGTGTGTTAAAGATGGTATTTGCTCAGCTTGTCAAAAGGGCAAGCAGACTAGATCCATCTTTAGAAGCATAGAAAACAAAGATGCTGTGAGGTGTTTATACCTCTTGCACATGGATCTCTTTGGTCCAATGCCAGTTCACAGCCTAGGTAGGAAGGTCTATACCTTTGTAGTTGTAGATGACTACTCAAGGTTTTCCTGGGTGTTCTTCTTAAGACAGAAATCTGAAACACCTAGTGTCTTCTATAGCTTTGTCAAACAGATTCAGAATGAACTAGATAGTACAGTGGTCAAAATAAGAAGTGACCATGGTACTGAATTTCAGTCTGATAGTATGACAAGACTATGTGAAGACTTTGGGATATTTCAAGAGTTTTCTTCACCTAGAACACCTCAACAAAATGACATTGCTGAGAGGAAGAATAGGACCTTGATTGAGGCAGGTAGGACCCTATTAAGTGACACATCACTACCAGAATATTTCTGGGCTAAAGCAGTTAATACTGCATGTCATGTTATTAATAGGGCTACCATTACTAAAGGCCTCAACAAGACCCCCTATGAGGTTATGAAAGGCAGGAAACCAAACCTATCCTACTTCAGGATCTTTGGTTGCAAATGCTTCATACTTAACAATGGAAAGTCTTACTTGACTAAGTTTGCTGCCAAGTCCCAAGAGGGAATTTTTGTTGGGTACAACAACAACAGTAAGGCTTATAGAGTCTACAACTTGTCTACATAAGTTGTAGAAGAATCTGTACATGTAGTATTTGATGAGACTAAACTTATTAACAATGAGTTGTCTAGTAGTGTATGCAGCTCCACAGGTATAACAAAGAAGTTGGACAAGCTTACTATAGAAGAAGTACCTGCTGCAAGACAACAAGTAAAAGATAGTGGCTGCTGTCCAGGGGGAGTACTACATGTACCTAGTGCAGAAGAAGTACAAGGAGTGCAGCAAGATGAAGGAACTGAAGAGGTTCAACCAGAAGTCAGGATGCCTCCAGCCAATAGGCATCTTAGAGATCATCCAGTAGAGCAGATTATTGGAGATCCAAGACAAGGAGTACAAACAAGGAGCAGAAATCTGAATGCAGCAATCTACTCTAGTTTTCTATCTCAAGTTAAACCAAAGAAGTTTGAAGAAGTCATTCTAGATCCACAATGGACTGAAGCAATGTAAGAAGAGCTGAATCAGTTCAAGAGGTGCAAGGTATGGGAACTTGTTCCTAAACCTAAAGACCACAATATAATAGGAACCAAGTGGATCTACAGGAATAAGTTGGATGAACAAGGTGTCATCATTAAGAACAAAGCAAGATTGGTTGCTAAAGGATATAGGCAGGAAGAAGGTATTGACTTTGATCAAACTTTTGCTCCAGTAGCCAGACTGGAAGCCATAAGGATGTTCCTGGCCTATGCAACCTTTCAAGGATTCAAAGTTTACCAAATGGATGTCAAGTCAGCATTTCTGAATGGTAATCTAAAAGAGGAAGTCTATGTGGAACATCCATCAGGTTTTGTTGATTCAACTCTACCTAATCATGTCTATAGACTTAGGAAAGCTTTATATGAGTTAAAGCAAGCCCCTAGGGCTTGGTATGAAACCTTGTCTAGTTTCCTCATTGAGAACAAGTTCACAAGGGGGAAAATAGACAAGACTCTATTCCTTAGGGAATCTAGAGGCAAAGTAATACTAGTCCAAATATATGTAGATGACATTATATTTGGGTCTACTGAAAGTAGTCTTTGCAAAAAGTTTGCAAAACTAATGCAAAGTCAATTTGAGATGAGTAGTATGGGAGAGCTAAAGTTCTTCTTGGGTCTCCAAGTAAGACAGACTGAGAATGGTTTATCCATTTGCCAGTCCAAGTTCACCCTAGAACTCATAACACTACAAGAAAATTCCCTTTTAGTGACGACAATTTTCATCACTAAATGTTATATTTTGGTCACTAAAGCCATTTAGTGATCAAATTAATTTCGTCACAAGATTGTCACTAAAGCCCCGTCACTAAATGGCTTTGGTGACCAAAAAAAAATTGGTCACTAAATGTTATTTTTGTGACCAGACTAATTAAGTCACTACAACCATTTAGCGACCAATTCAATTTTGTCACTTAAACCATTTAGTGGCCAAGTTACTGTGGTCACTGAATGGTTTTAGTGATTAAGATAGGTCGATCACTAAATTTGCATGTTTAGTGACAAATTTTTTTTGTTCACTTAAGATATTTAGTGACGGGCTTTCAGTGACGACCTTGTGAATTTGGTCACAATTTTTTTTTTAAAACTAAACTAATTCACAGGAAATTTTAGTGACCAAATTAATTTGGTCACTATGAAAAGTTTCAGTGACCAAAGTAATCCTAGTTAAAGTTGTCTCAGTGACCATAATACTTTGGTCACTAAAATGGTATATTTTTTCACTAAATTTGATTTATTTGTCTCACAAGATATTATAGGCTTTATTCATTTACTATTATTTACAATTCAATATTATACATTCAAACAAAAAAATAAATAAAATACTCATCGCAGAGAATTTTTTGACCAACATAGATTATTTTATTAATTAAGATAAAAGAGGGTGGGAGATAGCCCAAACCCCTCGATACAAAATAATAGAACTACCATCTCTTATTAAACTTAATACAATTTTTTTAAGGGCAAATGATCCTCCTTGGCAATTGAAAATATTGGAGCTCCATGCATCACTACGCATGATTAGGCTCTAAGTTTAATCAAAAGAAGTTACTAGGAAGCATGTTGTGAGATGACATAACACATGCTTAGGACCTGAAATTTCAATAATCCAAGAAAGGACATCATTATTCAGGAACATATAAGTAAACAATATATTAAGGTCAAAATAACAGATATTATTGAATCATACCTTGACTTGTAGCTGAAGGAATTTCACATAGTTGATAATCTCATCAAGCATTGACACCTTGTCAGTCAGCAAGAAGCAAAGCATCACTACAAAATTATATCAAGGCACTTTAAGGCCAGCTTTAGGATCGTTCTTCCAGCATTGGTTCCTATTATGACATGCACTATGAGAGCGAGTTTTATTGTTAAAACTTGTCCATAAACCCAATATTCTTAAGTTTTCAATCATTGTAGGCTTGTAGCACATACTTACTGTTTTGTAGTTTCACTTGTTATGTTTCATTGAGATCTCTTTATCAAATATTAAAACATCTACTACAAGAAAACTGACTTTTGGCTAGGATATAACTAATAAGGAAGAATATGCTTAAAGAACTTTAGTAGAGGGGATAAATTTATAAATGTATAATATTTCATAAATCCATAATATGACTTGCACTCTAAACTAACTAGCACATCAAAATACAAAAAAAAAACTAAAAAGTTTGTACAAATGCAAGCTTTTGGTATAGGCATTTTTAAGAAATTTAGGATGCATACAAAGTTTGAGAAGTAAAACCAGTGCCCACATCCATAATGAGAGCCCACAAATCTAAGCTAGATGAGACACAACTGATAAACAATCCACTGCAGTGCAGTTTACTGCAATACAATTGCTGCAAAGCAGTTTGCTGCAATACAATTCGCTGCAGCGCAAACTGCACTTTTGTTGCAGTGCAAACTGCAGTGCAGTTTGCTGCGATGCAATAAGAAAAATGCAGTGCAGTTTACTGCGGTGCAATAAGAAAACTGTGGCGCGGTTTGCTGCGGTGCAATAAGAAAACTGCAGCGCGGTTTGCTGCGGTGCAAACTGCAGCGTGCTGCGGTGAAAACTGCAGCGCTGCCGCTTCCTACGGTGCAAACAGTTTGTTGCGGTGCAAACTGCAGTTGGCTTGCTGCGAAGCAAACTGCAGCGTAGTTTGATGCGTTGAAAACTGCAGCGCAGCAGCTTGCTGCGGTGAAAACTCAGCGTTGCAGCTTGCTGCTGTGCAAACTGCAGTGTTGCAGCTTGCTGCGGTGCAAACTACACTCAATCAGTGCAACCATCTATTGCGCGGTGCACGGAACTAAGAAAATATTAGCATGTGAACAATCTAGTGTTTGAAATGAAGAATGACGAGCATACCACACTGACGTGGATATTTATTAAGTTTGATATTATTTGACCCCTTTGTTAAAAGACACAACAACTTTATTAAAACAAGATACAATAATTACTCAGTGGTGAATTTCAAACAAACAAACAAAACCAAAACCAAAACGGTGCTTCAATGATATCCTACGTTGTAGCCTGTATGTCTACATGTCGGGACAAAAAAACACATTTCCTTCCCTATTATCATTGAAGCAAGAAATTAATGTTGAATTTGTCAGAGATATGCAAGAAATTAAATGAGTTTAAGAAGTTTTGTTGGAAATAAAAACATTAATGCGGTGCAAACTGCAGCCGGTTTGTTGCGGTGCAAACTGCAGGGCTGCAGTTTGCTGCGGTGCAAACTGCAGGGCTGCAGTTTGCTGCGGTGCAAACTGCAGCCGGTTTGCTGCGGTGCAAACTGCAGGGCTGCAGTTTGCTGCGGTGCAAACTGCAGCCGGTTTGCTGCGGTGCAAACTACAGCCGGTTTGCTGCGGTGCAAACTACAGGGCTGTAGTTTGCTGCGGTGCAAACTGTAGCCGGTTTGCTGCGGTGCAAACTGCAGGGCTGCAGTTTGCTGCGGTGCAAACTGCACTCGATCAGTAAGTTTCACATATATATATATATATATATATATATATATATATATATATATATATATAATATATATATATATATATATGCGCGAGAGATACCATTATTATCAGTATCGAGAAGTTCTTTAAGAATGACGAGCATAACTAATTTAAATTTATACCAATCAAGCGAATCAAAGAGCAAATTTGTTCTACGATTATAAGCTACTAGCAAAACTAAAATAAAAATTTACAGAACCAACTAATCTGATACACTGCAAAGCACAAAGAAAACATACCCTTTGTGGGATCAAAGCCAACCACAGAGGACATTCTCCTCTTTCCATCATTCTCTTGCACAAGCTCAGTGTTTCTATATTGTCCTTGGGGAGAACTTGAAGAAATTGTAGTGTACGGAACTATTA
This sequence comes from Platanthera guangdongensis, assembly GCA_039583875.1. Taxonomy (NCBI): domain Eukaryota; kingdom Viridiplantae; phylum Streptophyta; class Magnoliopsida; order Asparagales; family Orchidaceae; genus Platanthera; species Platanthera guangdongensis. The sequence goes on from CM077166.1 coordinate 46,953,983, forward strand.
AGGATTTTTGTTGAACGCCAATAGGTCTTCCCTTTTGACTTCAAAATAATCTTCAATTTTCTGAGAATAGTAGAAAAATGAAATAAAGTACATTTTGAATCAAGAAAATCAATTAGCCATATGCCTCTCATAACAGGCTACTCATATCCTGACAAACAGAAAATCTTGTGATTGTAACCTTGTATTTTGAATCAAGAGAATCATTTTAGAAATAATGTTGAATTTGTCTGAGATATGCAAGAAATTAAATGAGTTTAAGAAGTTTTGTTGGAAATAAAAACATTGCTGCAGTTTGCTGCGGTGCGAACTGCAGGGCTGCAGTTTGCTACGGTGCGAACTGCAGGGCTGCAGTTTGCTGCGGTGCGAACTGCAGGGCTGCAGTTTGCTGCGGTGCGAACTGCAGGGCTGCAGCTTGCTGCGGTGCGAACTGCAGGGCTGCAGCTTGCTGCGGTGCGAACTGCAGGGCTGCAGTTTGCTGCGGTGCGAACTGCAGGGCTGCAGTTTGCTGCGGTGCGAACTGCAGGGCTGCAGTTTGCTGCGGTGCGAACTGCAGGGCTGCAGTTTGCTGCGGTGCGAACTGCAGGGCTGCAGTTTGCTGCGGTGCGAACTGCAGCGCTGCAGTTTGCTGCGGTGCGAACTGCAGCGCTGCAGTTTGCTGCGGTGCGAACTGCAGCGCTGCAGTTTGCTGCGGTGCGAACTGCAGCGCTGCAGTTTGCTGCGGTGCCAACTGCAGCGCTGCAGTTTGCTGCGGTGCCAACTGCAGCGCTGCAGTTTGCTGCGGTGCCAACTGCAGCGCTGCAGTTTGCTGCGGTGCCAACTGCAGCGCTGCAGTTTGCTGCGGTGCCAACTGCAGCACTCGATCAGTGCAGTTTGCTGCGGTGCAAACTGCACTCGATCAGTGCAGTTTGCTTCGGTGCAAACTGCACTCGATCCGTGCAGTTAGCTAGGGTGCGGTGTAAGGAACTAAGGAAATATTGGCATGCAAGCTCACTGCAGTCCATTAAAGATTAACTTCTTGAATTGGAAGCAGAGGAGATCGATGAACATATTTGGCAACCTCTCGCCTTTTCTACTCTCATTAAGGAGCTGAGAATAAACTTTTGATTCTCCGGTTGTCCTATCAGTACTTCCATGACTGCAATAGATTTTAAGCAAATACCAAACACAACTTGCAGAAATTTTGAGATAAGCACAAGTTTCAAGAGATAAAAAATTCACAACATTAAAACCACAATTTTAATAAACTAAATAAATATTCATAAAGTTTTTAATGCTCGAATATATTTGTAGCAATATAGTAAAAGTAGCAATAAACTGTAAGTTTCAAACCAAAAATAAAAGTCTGAGAAACAAAAACAAACAATCTTAGAAATTCTTAATACTAGGATAAAAAAGAAAGAGATAATTGCTCCAAAGCTCCACCCGTACCTACAAGTTAATACATCAAGCAAAGCGTTAGATAATTACTAAGAAGTTTTCTAAGACATTATCAAATACTATGTATTAGAATTAAAACATACTTGTTTATCCTCAAGAGACAAGGTAAAGACTGAATTAGAGTCAACATGTCAATTAGTGCTGTCTGCTTGATCCTCAAGTTGTCTTTGCTCCAAGAGAGCCGATACCCTAGCGTCAAAGTCTTGTTTAATTCGATCCTCCATCTCTTGCAAACGTGTCATCATCTCCGCTTCTACTTTAGCTCAAATTTTTTCTTCGAGATGTTGTATATTAGTACGTCCACACTCTGAAGGTCTAGGTCCCGGCCCCATTCCAAGAATATAACCAGAACGATGTCCAAGTTTTTTTGGTGTAGGCTTCTTCAGGGGTCAGTTTATCTTCACCATTCTCCCTAATTTGGACTTCATGAAGTTCCAAAAAGTTTGCAAAACTAATGCAAGGACAGTTTGAGATGAGCAGTATGGGGGAACTTAAGTTCTTCTTGGGTCTCCAAGTTAGACAGACTGAGAATGGTTTATCCATATGCCAGTCTAAGTTCACCCTAGAACTGATAAGGAAGTATGGTATGGATTCATCCAGTACCATGAAGACTCCTATGTGGTCAAGTATGTCTCTTAGCAAGGATGATGCAGGGAAACCTGTAGATGAAACCTTATATAGAGGGATAGTTGGCTCCCTATTATACTTGACTGCTAGTAGACCAGATATCATGTATGCTACATGTGTCTGTGCAAGGTATCAAGCCTGCCCTAAAGAGTCTCATTTGACAGCAGTCAAAAGGATATTGAGATATCTAAAGGGCACTCCCTATTTAGGCCTTTGGTACCCTAGGAATAGGGATTTTGATCTAACAGGTTATTCAGATACAGACTTTGCAGGTTGCAAAGAAGACAGAAAAAGCACTACTGGAACCTGTCAATTCCTAGGTGGAAGACTGATTTCTTGGAGTAGCAAAAAGCAAACAAGTGTGGCTATCTCCACTGTAGAATCAGAGTATGTGTCTGCAGGAAGTTGCTGTGCTCAACTTCTGTGGATACAACATCAGCTAGAGGACTATGGATTTCAGGTAAGTAGAACTCCACTCTTCTGTGATTCTACTAGTGCCATATCAATAGCACATAATCCTGTTTCCCATAGTAGAACTAAACATATAGAGATAAAATATCATTTTCTTAGGGAGCATGTAGAGAAAGAAGATATTTTACTGGAATATGTTAGAACAGATGATCAACTAGCTGATATGTATACTAAGCCCTTAGAGGAAACAAAATTCAATAGGTTCAAAATTGAACAAGGAATGATAAACTTAGAGTAAGTTTATAGAATTGGAAATGGCTAAGTCAAAAGGTGTCGACACACAGAGATCTCTGTGTCGACACAGGATAAAGGTGTCGACACTTCAGGAAAAAGGTGTCGACACATCTAGGAAGTTAGTGTCGACACTTCAGAAAATTAGTGTCGACACTTGACAAGTAGGTGTCGACACATCCAAGGTGGTGTCGACACTTAGGCTTTACTCAGAATTATCTAAGTAAAGTCTCGACTAAATGTCGAGTTAAGTGGTGTCGACACATAAACAAGTGTCGACACATAATATCTGTTGACTAAACCTGTGTCAACACATATGTTTCGAGACATAATAAGTCTGTGTCGACACTTATCGCCAGTGTCGACACAATTCAAGTTAGTTGCCCGCCTTTTCATCTCCAAACCTAGAAAGGTATAAATAGGATTTTGCCTTAGTTTGTCGACACGCTTTCAAAAGTTTCGAGACCAAAACTAGAGCTGTGTCGACACCTATCTTCTCTCAAGACAAATTCTTCAAACCCTAATGGCGCCAAAGCTTGAGGAGAACGTTAATGAGGGTTATGAACTAGTGCGCGACGCATTTGTGGATGCAGACCAGGAGATCAAGATAGTAGTAACCCTAGTTGCCGACTCAGGGTTAGAATATCTTGTTTCAGTGCCTACAAAAATCTGAAAGAAGTAAGTCTTGGAATTCCTCAATGGAGCTAAGGTAGACGAAACTGGATTCAAGATCAAATCCAGGGTTCATGGTGAGAAGGTTAAAGTATCACCTAAAAGCTTGAGGAAAGTCCTTCAGCTGCCAAGAACTAAGGAAGAAGAAGAGGTTACTTCTTCCAGGACCAGAGATGCATTGTCATGGTGTGGTCTGGATTCTAAGATGAAGATTGGATCTGTTTTTAATAGAAAGGGCATGAACAGCCAAGGGAAATTTCTGTCTGAGATTGTTGGCAAAGTAATTCTCAGTAAGCCAGGAGGGCATGATAGGGTATCTGCCCATATGTTCAGTATTATGACAAGGATCATCTTCAATCTAAAAACTGATTGGTCTGTTATAGTTCTTGAGAAGATAAATGAAAGCTTGAAGAAGCCCAACTTGGGCAGGATTATAAGTCTATACCTTGCTGGAAGTATTCCAGAGGTTATGCACCAAGCTGCTGGAACAAAAATCAATCATATGAGGAAGATGGATTTAAGGATATTTTCCAGATGGGACAGGGTGTTGACTAAGGAAATGCCAACCCCTGAAAAGATAATTTCTGAAAAAGTATCACCTCCAAAGAAGAAGAGGAAAATTGCCCCAGTGGCTCAAGAGACAACTAGCAGCTCTGGCAGTGAAGAGCATGTGGTCTTCACACCATATAAGAATGAAGTCACAGGAACTGCTATAAAATCACCAGCTCCTCAAGATGTACCTGAAATCCAGGGGGAGCCTCTAGCTGTAGAAAATCCAATTACTCTAGAGAGTGAGCAAGCTACAACCACAATACTAGAGATAATTACTAAGCTTAATGCTTTATATTTCCATATAAAGGATACTGATTTGTCTGATGTTCATCAGCAAACTCAGCTGGATGGCCAAGTTCTAGATGCTGTCATAGAAGACACATCTGTTGTAGTAGAAGTTGTATCTGATCCAGTGGTTGAAGAGCCCAGAGTTTCTCCAGCTCATTCTCCACAAGAGTTTACTATGGAAGATTTATTTCTCAATCTAGATCAGGCAGACCTAGAGAATACCAAAGATGAAGCTACTGAGGGGGAGAATGCTCCACTTGAGGGGGAGCAAGTATTATTTGTTGAAGAGCCTGCAAGGCATGAGACTGACAAGCCCCAAGCTGTTGAAGAACTACTAAAGGAAAGGGTAGATATAGCCAGCTCCTCAGCTTCTGAAGATGCAGATGCTGCAAGGGCTAAGAAGAAAAAATTTCAGGTATTCAGAAGAAGGAGCCAGAGTTACAAGAAGGCCTTACAAACCATAGCACCACAGCCTATAGCACAGCCAGCTCCAACTTTTGATTATAGTGCACTGATGGTTGCTATGCAGATCAAGCTGGATGAGCATAGAAAAGCCATTGAGAAATATGTGGATGAAGGGCAGAAATCACTACAGTTTGATCTTGCCTAGGACATAAAGTCAATAAGATTTGAGATGAATCTTAACAAGAAGGAGATGACAGACTGCTTCCACAAAGGGGGGAATGCAGTGGTGTACTTAGCTACACACCAAGAAAAGCTTAAGGCTCAAGTAGATGACATAGCCCTAAAGCAAGGATATGTACTTGAAAATCAACTCAGAATGAATGACAATTTGACACAATCTCACAATGCCATAGTCACAGAGTTGAAGAATCTAGCTGCAGGGCAGACTCTAGCTACTGTTAAAGCAGAATTTGACAAAGCATTTCAAGAAGAAATAACTGCTGTTAAGACTGCCATCCAAGACTCACAAAAGATTATAACTGACAAACTCCAAAGGTTAAAGCCTTTCTTTAAAGATGGAGTTAATTATTTGGATAATCAAGTGAGATTTCAAAAAGATGATGTCATAGATCATATAGAAAGAGAAGTCATAAAGGGGGAGAGGGTTTTAGTCAAAGCCAGCTCTGATCATGGCAAGTGGATATCAAATTCTATCAGAGAAACACTTGGATATCCTCCTCTTTGTGATGATGACAATGTTGCTGAATCTGGAATTCATCCTGCATATCTAGGAGGGGAGCAACCTGAAGTGGCTCAAGTCATCTACCCTCCTCCAGATTTTGATATGATTCATGCTGATGTACAGTCCATGTATAGCCCACCTGGGGGTAAGGACAATGTCATTCTTGAAAAAGTTGTTCAGCCAATTTCTGAAGCTATGCAAGACGTACTCCAGAAAGAAGAAGTGACAAGATTGTCTAAGAAGAGGTTTAGGGAGCAAGCTGAACAAAGACCAGACTTTGAGCAGTGGAGCCCTACCTCAAGAAATATTATTTTGACTGCCTGGAAAGCTGCCAAAGATAATGTGCATGACAGGAACAAATGGTTTTCTGAGGCTGAATGGAGAAAACATGAGACAAGGCAGGAGGCAATAGTCCAATATAGAAGAAAGGCTAAGATGGGAAAGCAACCTCCTACTGCCCAGGAGCCTAGCAAGTACTTTCCCAAGCCTTATCATTATTTTGAGAGACAAAAGATTAAGGCTGAGGAACTTAAGAAGAAAGACTTGAAAGGCAAGAAGCCTGCTGATGCTGAAGTTGCTGAAACTCCTGTTCAAGCCAGAGTTCAAGCTGGAAAAGGAATAGTGATCAAGGAGGCTGAACAGAAATAGCTTAGAAAATTTCTTAAGTTTACTATGTATTCTTTTGATATAAAACATTATGTAAACTTTAGAATTTTGTATATGACAAAGTATTGGAACAATGTTTTGTGTGATAAATTAGCTATGTGTTAAATTTAATTCATAATTGTTCTGAGATGTTATCTGTATATGCATATTTGTTTTATACATGTGATGTACTTTCCTGTTTACATAATCCTGTCTTACATCATTTTGTATTTTTATTATGAATGGTGTATATCATTGACTAAGGGTTATGACTTCTCCAAATAGGGGGAGATTGTTGGGTACATTGGTTCTAATGTACCTGATTTGAAGAAGCCTCACCCAACTCAATGATATACATCAAAAATGTATTTGATGTGTTTTGAGTTTACTTGTGCAGGTTAAGTATTTACAGGAAAGAAGAAAAAGTTTCTAAGTCCATGTGTCGACACGCAGAGGGAAAGTGTCGACACTTAAGAAGACTTGTGTCGACACCCAGACAAGCAGTGTCGACACTTGGAGTATTTGTGTTGATACTAGGGATGCTGAGTCGACACCAGACAGAAAGTGTCGACACAAGGAGCTGTGTCGACACTCAATGAAGAAAAGCCAGTGAAGCAGTGTCGACACATAGCAGTTGTGTCGACACCCAGTGAAACTGTCTACATCAGAAAGTGTCGACACTTGGAGGCTGTGTCGACACTCAGCAAAAGCTAGCAGAGACTAAGTGTAAGTGTCGACACCTAGAACAATGTGTCGACACTCAACAGAAGAGTCAACACTTAAGTACAAGTGTCGACACCCAGAACAATGTGTCGACACACAACAAAAGAGTCAACACTTGAAGAAAGTGTCGGCACAAGAAAGTATGTGTCGACACTCAGCTGAAGACTCAACACTTGAAGAAAGTGTCGACACAAGTAGCTGTGTCGACACTTAGCAAATATTAGCAAAGATCAAGAATATTCTAAGTACAAGTGTCGACACTAAGGAGATGTGTCGACACTCAGCTGAAGTCTCGACAGAAGAAGAATGTGTCGACACAAGGAGCTGTGTCGACACCCAATAAGTATCAACACTAAAGATGTAACACCCCCATCCGTCGCATGGCATATAACAGAAGGTCCAGCTGGAACCCGACGCCATATACCACAGACAGTCGGAAGGGTTACTAAATGAATAAATCAAACCATCTAATTAAGACTACTCGTCCTAATCACAGAGCATTCTAGCGGAAGATTTTAAAGTTGAAAGAACCCAAAATTAATTCCATCAATATGAATGTCCACAGCTACAACAACAGGAATGAAACCCCAAATACACAGAAACAGGTACATGGCCTTAAGGCCTTACAAATGTTCACTTCATGAATACTGTTTTACATACATCGGCTCGCAGGCCGGCCACACATGAAATAAATAAATAAAACTATTCTACGGCCTTCTAGGGCCAGCACAGCAACATGGGCTCCAGCCCGCTATTTGGCGCTCGGCTCCGCAGCACCTGCAAGCACATACCACCGCACGGTGGCAAATAAAGCAACGGTCAGCTAAAAGCCGACCAAATTATAACGACCCCGCCCCTTACTCGGGACGGCGGTGCTCTTTCCCTGCAAAGCATTAGCCAACAATATATATAGCGCAATTATAATTCGCCACAGGTGTAGGCTCGCACGGCCAAACACCCCGTGCACTCAGGGCACATTCATGGTGGACCCTGACCCATCAGTGCATCCACCACCACCCCCAGGATGGCAACAACATGTGAGCATTTAGCCTTTCTGACCACCGTCTAAGGCTCCGACTATGCCAACGGCCAGTCCCCGTCTTCGGGTCTCTCGCACCGAACCACATAGCCTAGGTCCAATTCCACTTGCCCGTTGCTCACGCCGCATGTCCAATTTAAGGAACTTTGCGCGGGCCAAGCTTCTCTCGGATCCCAAATTTTCCAAAACAGTCTCATAACCCAGTTATGATCAAGGCCGGTTCCCAGACCGCCAAGTTAGCAGAACACGTTTCCGCTCAATTTTCCGGGTGCGCCTTGAAGCTAACCTTCAAGGATCCCTGCTGCAATCTACCGCGTGGAAACCCGAAAAATCCAAAGCACGGAGTCTTCTCCGGCAAAACCATATCAAATGCAACATCACCGATCCAGACAAAACATGTCCGGGTAGGCTTCACACACAATGCCTATGCCCGTACTTACGATTCCGGGCTCTACATGCAACAGAAGGGGGACTATTCCCGTCAACCCCAAGGAACACCACGCACTCACCGCATACTCGCGGGAGCGGGATTCCCTATGCAGAAAGAAAGAGCTTCAAGCGCTCGAGTTGAGAATCGTTACCCTTGTAGTCCGTTTTGGCGCCATGGAAAAACTACGCGGTTAGAACTCTTCGCAATGACCTTCCCTCCACGGATCCGCTCTCCGATTTCGAAACGGTGCTCCGATGCTCCGCCGGCGGCCGGAAACCTCCTTCTTCTTCCTCTTCTCTCTCACTTTGGAGGGGAGAACTTTGGAGAGAAAAAATGAGGGAATAACTCCCTATTCCCGGCCTTAACAGAGCATAATTTAATCTGGGCCGTCGGATCTAAATTAAAGGAAATGAATGGCTCGGATCTGCACAAAATTCCCCTGACCTGGGCCGCACACGGCTTGGCACACGGCCGTGTCCAAGGCCGTGTGCCTCGATCCAGGCACGATCGTCGAACTGAGAAACGCACACGGGCCAAGACACGCCCGTGTCTGACCTGACACGCCCGTGTCGGGTTCCTCGACACGCCCGTGTTCGAGGGCGTGTCACGCATAACCGCCACGGCAACGGACACGACCCCTCAGGACACGGGTCGGGACACGGGTTGGCACACGCCCGTGTCGGATGACACGCCCGTGTCATCCGGCCGTGTTTCTGGCCGTGTCCTTCTCGGGTTGGAAACGGCCAAAAAAATCACCAGCCAGACACGGCCTTGGACACGCCCGTGTCCTAGGCCGTGTACCCCTACAGGCACCAAAAACTCTTTTTCCGCGACCGACTCGCACACAAAATTCGGGGCGTTACAAATCTCCCCCACTTAAGGAATTTCGTCCCGAAATTAAGCAAAGGTACACAAAAGCTAAATGATACCTGAGTGGAATAACTCGGGGTATTCCTCCAACATAGCTTGCTCTCGCTCCCAAGAAAGCTCCTCACGTCCGCAATTATCCCAACGGACTTTAACCATTCTGACCTCCTTGTTGCGGAGTCGTTTGACTGCAACATCTTCAATTCGTACTGGTCTGACCCTTGTTGTTAACTCATAATCAACCGGTACCTGATCGTCTGCAATGATCTGCGAAGCCTCCTGAACTGCCTTACGCAACACTGATACGTGGAATACATCATGCAGCCCACTCAACTCCGTCGACAGCTTTAATCTATACGCCGCCTCGCCAACACGCTCCAGGATTTCAAATGGTCCAAGGTATCTCGGACTCAGCTTCTTCAAGCGTCGAACCCGCGATACACCCTTGAACGGCTTGATTTTTAAATACACCATGTCGCCAACGTTGAACTCTACATTTCTATGTTTGGCATTGTAGTACTTTGACTGTCTATCCTGAGCAATCTTCAGCCTTTCCTGAATTGTCCGTATCATTGAAGTGGCATCTTCCACCGCTTGACGTTTATACAACTTTGATTCGCCTGCCTCCAACCAAGACAACGGCGTACGGCACTTCCTCCCATACAAAGCTTCAAAAGGCGCCATTCCAATGCTTGCCTGAAAGCTATTGTTGTACGCAAACTCCACCATGTACAGGTGATCCTCCCAATGCTTCCCGAAATCTAGGACGCACATGCGAAGCATGTCCTCCATAGTTCTGTTGACTCTCTCGGTTTGGCCATCTGTCTGCGGGTGAAAGGCTGTGCTGAACTTTAGCTTAGTACCCAACAGACCATGCACCAACCTCCAGTCATTTGACGTGAAGCGTCCATCACGATCACTAACAATACTGCGAGGCACACCATGCAGTCGTACAATATTATCCACGTAGAGTTTGGCTAACTTTTCCACTGGATCCTCCTTTCTCACTGGGATAAAGTGCGACACCTTTGTCAATCTATCAACGACCACCCAAATGGCGTCATTTCCTTTCTGCGACTTCGGCAAACCGTGCACAAAATCCATAGATATGTCGTCAAACTTCCATTCTGGGATAGGAAGTGATTTCAAGAAACCTCCGGGCTTCTGGCATTCCGCCTTCACTAATGCACAAGTACGGCACTTGGCCACATAAAGCGCCACATCCTTCTTCAAAACCGGCCACCAGAATAATTTCTTCATGTCTCTATACATCTTCGTGCTTCCCGGGTGGATTGAGTATTTGGTATGATGAGCCTCATACATCAACTCCTCCCGAATATTATCCGCACTAGGAACGCATAGACGACCGTCCTTCCTTAGCAACCCATCTTCAACCACAAACTGGGAATTTGACCCATCCAAAGATCCATCTAGGATTTGCTTCATGCTGCTATCCTGAACCAAAGCCCGCCGAACTCTATCCGCTAGGTCACACTGCACCTCTGTCCAAAACAGTTTCGCCTCGGCACTAGACTGCTTGTCAACGCAAGATATCTCCAATGCCTCCAACTCTTGGACCAATCTCTTATCATGCACTGATAACCAGTTGGCTTGTGCGGGAATCTTACGACTCAACGCATCCGCCACTACATTTCCCTTCCCAGGCACATAGTGTATCTTGAAGGTGTAGTCCCCTAAGAACTCCATCCACCTCCTCTGCCTCATGTTCAGATCTTTTTGATCCAATAGGTACTTCAAACTCTTATGATCGGTGTAAATATCTACCTTCACACCGTACAGATAGTGCCTCCAAAGCTTTAGAGCAAAAATCACGGCCGCTAACTCTAAGTCGTGGACCGGATAATTTCTCTCGTGAACCTTCAATTGTCGAGAACCATAAGCTATCACTCTCCCATGCTGTAGCAGAACACAGCCCAAACCACTGCCTGAAGCATCACTATAAATCTCGAACCCTTCGGTACCACTTGGCGAACATAAAATAGGCGCCGTGGTTAACCGCCTCTTCAACTCTACAAAAGCCTGTTCGCACTCCGAAGACCACACAAACTTCTGATCCTTCCTTGTCAACGTCGTGAGTGGTAGTGCTATCCGCGAGAAGTTCTCTACGAAGCGCCTGTAGTAGCCAGCAAGCCCCAGAAAACTCCGGACCTCTGCCACTGTAGTCAAAGTAGGCCACTCCCGTATCGCCACTATCTTCGCCGGATCCACAGCTATCCCTTCTCCACTGACAACATGACCAAGGAACGCTATCGAGGATAACCAGAACTCACACTTGGAGAACTTTGCATACAACTGACTTTTCCTCAATGTCTCCAACACCATGTGTAAATGCTTGTAATGATCCTCCTCGCACCGCGAATACACCAGGATATCATCGATGAATACTATCACAAACTGATCCAAGTATTCTCTGAACGTCCTATTCATCAGATCCATAAACACGGATGGAGCATTCGTCAACCCAAACGGCATGACTGTGAACTCAAAATGCCCAAACCGCGTACTGAATGCTGTCTTTGGAATGTCGCTCTCCCTTATCCTCAACTGATAATAACCGGACTTCAAATCTAACTTCGAATATACAGTTGACCCAACCAACTGATCAAATAGATCGTCAATCCTCGGGATTGGATATTTGTTCTTCTCCGTAAGTTTGTTCAATTCCCGATAATCGATACAAAGCCGCAAGCTCCCATCTTTCTTCTTAACAAAGAGAACTGGTGCGCTCCAAGGCGACGAACTTGGACGCACATAACCTTGCTCTAGCAACTCCTGCAGTTGCACCTTCAACTCCGCCATTTCTCTTGGGGCTATCCGATAGGGGGAGCGTGACACCGGTTTGGCACCCGGTACCAGCTCTATAGTAAAGTCTATCTCCCGCTGAGGAGGGGCTCCTGGGAGATCATCTGGAAACACATCAGGATACTCGGACACAACTGGGATGTTGCCCACACTAGGTTTAGGCGTCGAAGTCTGCACTAGAGTGACATACAGTTCTGCCCCAGACCGAACTGCCTTAAACGCCTGAAGGGCCGATATCAGAACTTTCCCTGACCCCTTCATGCCCGCAAAAGTAGCCTCTACACCAGTGTCCAGACCCAACTTGACTTCTTTACGGTTGCAATCAATACATGCACTCTGCTCCGAGAGCCAATCCATACCGAAAATTACGTCGAACTCCACTAATGGTAGAACCAACGCCCGCAAATCAAACTCCCGGTCTCCAATCTGAATCTTCACAACACAAATCCTATCCGCACGCATTGAGCACCCATTAGGCAACAACACATCCAACTTGTTTTCTGCCATCGAGAACGGAACTCCGATGCGCGATATAAACTTTTCAGACAAGAAGGAATGTGATGCCCCCGTATCAAAAAGGGCTCTCGCCGGAAACCCAAAGATTAACACAAAGCCTAGCATTAACAAACGTAAGCTAACAAATACGAAGGTAACAACTATAAAAATTAAACCACTGTAATTTAATTCATACCTGTCACCACGTCTGCTTGCTTAATGGCCTCCTGTAGACCAAGGTTGTAGACTCTAGGCTGGGCTGGAGCATGATGGGATGCGGTTGACTCCACCGCCTTCCCTTTCTCCTCATAAGTCGCTCCAGGTCTCCTCTCGGACTTTGGACGTCCGCTCCAACACTCCCGAGCAAAATGCCCCATCTTCCCGCAGTTGTAGCAAGCTCCGGGGACTCGACTTGTAGTTGCCCCCGATGCATCAGCCGAAGGGGCTGAGTTTGAAGTCCTCCGTTTCTTGTTCCATCTGCGGAAACCTATCTTGTGACTTGGCACCTTGAACTCGGTCTTCCTTTCTCCTGGGTCCCTCTTCTCTTGAACTTTCTTCGCAACCTTTTCCAACGATCGGGCCGAATTGACCAAGGCTAGGAAGCCCTGCGCCTTAGGCCCAGCAAGGAGTAACTATAAATCGCCACGAAGACCCTCATAGAATCGGTTGGTCTTCCTCTCTTCTTCAGAAAACATAGCACCAGCATAACGACCCAACCGTGTGAACTCATGCAGATATTCGTCCACGCTTCTGGATCCCTGAGTCAACCCAAGAAATTGATTCTCCATCTCCAACCTCTGAGCAGAAGGTACAAATCTGGCTAGGAACAATCTTGAAAATTCTTCTATCGGCACATCCGCAAGTTGCCTTCCCACTAGAAGATGAAACTCCAACTCGTCCCACCACAGCCTCGCCTCACCTTCCAAAAGAAAAGTCGCTATGGTGGTCTTCTGCCACTCCTCAGTCATTGTGGCCGTCAACACCCTCTTTATGGAAGAGAGCCAGTCCTCAGCTTGAGTTGGTGTTCCAACCCCATTAAACCTCGGAGGATTAAAGCCCATCACATGCTTTAGCTGCCTCTCCGTAGTTCTCCTCGGCTCTACTAACTCAACTGCTGCGCGTTCCACCACTCTCGGCTCTGCCGCCCTAACCGGTTCTTGCTCATCCGCAGGAGGTGCGCGATGCATTTGCCCTGCAGGTTGGGCATTTATCATTGCGAACACGGCTTCAGCCACCATCCTGATGGTTTCCGCTGAAGGAGGTGTAGCAGGCACGTCCCTTGGTGCACTACTTTCCGCTGATTGCGGACGCTCTGACTGACCAGCACCGCTCCTAGCTGCCTATAAAAGCAAAGACACACGATTAGGCGACAAACAAATTGCTAAAAGCAATCATTGGAACACTCAGGTTCCACAGAACAAGTGTATTTTCATTCCTAAGTGGACATTCATGGGTTCTTTTTAATGTTATAACGATGACGCACACATGTGCTCACCACCCCTTAAAAGAATTCGCCCACGAATTCATTTAAGCTTGACCGTAACCCCCCTCTGATACCAAATTGTAACACCCCCATCCGTCGCATGGCATATAACAGAAGGTCCAGCTGGAACCCGACGCCATATACCACAGACAGTCGGAAGGGTTACTAAATGAATAAATCAAACCATCTAATTAAGACTACTCGTCCTAATCACAGAGCATTCTAGCAGAAGATTTTAAAGTTGAAAGAACCCAAAATTAATTCCATCAATATGAATGTCCACAGCTACAACAACAGGAATGAAACCCCAAATACACAGAAACAGGTACATGGCCTTAAGGCCTTACAAATGTTCACTTCATGAATAGTGTTTTACATACATCGGCTCGCAGGCCGGCCACACATGAAATAAATAAATAAAACTATTCTACGGCCTTCTAGGGCCAGCACAGCAACATGGGCTCCAGCCCGCTATTTGGCGCTCGGCTCCGCAGCACCTGCAAGCACATACCACCGCACGGTGGCAAATAAAGCAACGGTCAGCTAAAAGCCGACCAAATTATAACGACCCCGCCCCTTACTCGGGACGGCGGTGCTCTTTCCCTGCAAAGCATTAGCCAACAATATATATAGCGTAATTATAATTCGCCACAGGTGTAGGCTCGCACGGCCAAACACCCCGTGCACTCAGGGCACATTCATGGTGGACCCTGACCCATCAGTGCATCCACCACCACCCCCAGGATGGCAACAACATGTGAGCATTTAGCCTTTCTGACCACCGTCTAAGGCTCCGACTATGCCAACGGCCAGTCCCCGTCTTCGGGTCTCTCGCACCGAACCACATAGCCTAGGTCCAATTCCACTTGCCCGTTGCTCACGCCGCATGTCCAATTTAAGGAACTTTGCGCGGGCCAAGCTTCTCTCGGATCCCAAATTTTCCAAAACAGTCTCATAACCCAGTTATGATCAAGGCCGGTTCCCAGACCGCCAAGTTAGCAGAACACGTTTCCGCTCAATTTTCCGGGTGCGCCTTGAAGCTAACCTTCAAGGATCCCTACTGCAATCTACCGCGTGGAAACCCGAAAAATCCAAAGCACGGAGTCTTCTCCGGCAAAACCATATCAAATGCAACATCACCGATCCAGACAAAACACGTCCGGGTAGGCTTCACACACAATGCCTATGCCCGTACTTACGATTCCGGGCTCTACATGCAACAGAAGGGGGACTATTCCCGTCAACCCCAAGGAACACCACGCACTCACCGCATACTCGCGGGAGCGGGATTCCCTATGCAGAAAGAAAGAGCTTCAAGCGCTCGAGTTGAGAATCGTTACCCTTGTAGTCCGTTTTGGCGCCATGGAAAAACTATGCGGTTAGAACTCTTCGCAATGACCTTCCCTCCACGGATCCGCTCTCCGATTTCGAAACGGTGCTCCGATGCTCCGCCGGCGGCCGGAAACCTCCTTCTTCTTCCTCTTCTCTCTCACTTTGGAAGGGGAGAACTTTGGAGAGAAAAAATGAGGGAATAACTCCCTATTCCCGGCCTTAACAGAGCATAATTTAATCTAGGCCGTCGGATCTAAATTAAAGGAAATGAATGGCTCGGATCTGCACATAATTCCCCTGACCTGGGCCGCACACGGCTTGGCACACGGCCGTGTCCAAGGCCGTGTGCCTCGATCCAGGCACGATCGACGAACTGAGAAACGCACACGGGCCAAGACACGCCCGTGTCTGACCTGACACGCCCGTGCCGGGTTCCTCGACACGCCCGTGTTCGAGGGCGTGTCACGCATAACCGCCACGGCAACGGACACGACCCCTCAGGACACGGGTCGGGACACGGGTTGGCACACGCCCGTGTCGGATGACACGCCCGTGTCATCCGGCCGTGTTTCTGGCCGTGTCCTTCTCGGGTTGGAAACGGCCAAAAAAATCACCAGCCAGACACGGCCTTGGACACGCCCGTGTCCTAGGCCGTGTACCGCTACAGGCACCAAAAACTCTTTTTCCGCGACCGACTCGCACACAAAATTCGGGGCATTACAAAAGACATGTGTCGACACCGAGAAGCTGTGTCGACACTTAACAGATTCAACACATGAAGATGTGTCAACACAAAGGAGATGTGTCGACACTTAGAAGAATTTAGCAAAATACTGAAGTACAAGTACTTGTGTTGACACACATTATCAGTGTCGACACATGAAGAAGAAGCGGTGTCGAGATATAAAATCTACAACACAAGGAGTTGTGTCGACACCTTGTAGACTAGTGTCGACACTTAGACAACTTGTGTCGACACTTGGTCTATAAGTGTCGACACTTAAAGACAGAAAGTCTTGACACTTACAGACAGTTACAGTTATTTCAAGAACTGACTGGATGACTTGACAGCTGCCATTCCAGCCGGTCTACTGCACCTGTCAGAGTTGTCAGAAGACAGTTATGAACCGGACCAGCCGGTTACTATGAAGAAGGCCTATAAATAGGCTTATACAGTCTACAGAAGTTGTTGTTGAAGTGATTGAAAGAACACAAGTCCAGGTTCAGATCATTGATCAAGTGTTTAAACAAAGAAGATCGTGCAATCAAGTGCAGATCTAAGAAGTTGGAGAGAGAGAGCTCCATCCAAGAAATCAGTTGTTGGAACCAGACTGAGAAGAAGGGTTCAGATTTATTCTGACTCTTAAGTAGCAGAGATCAAGGATCAACTGCAGAAGGAGTCAATCTTATTGAGTTCTACTTTCAAGAAGCTTTGAAGAAAGCTAAGTCAGATTGATTTCAGCTGAGTTCTTCCAAGAACTCATCAAGAAACTCACATCTCATCTCTCTATTCTCTGAGTTGTTGAGTTAACATTATTGTATTCACTTTTATCTTGTAGGATCCTTTGGATCTGAGTCTTGTAAGCCTGTAATTATAAAGGCTGAGGGTAGGAGAGTTTTATCTCTGAGTGTAGGCCTTGGTGGCTGAGTGTAGGCCTTGGTGGCTGAGTGTAGGCCTTGGTGGCTGAGTGTAGGCCTTTGTGGCTGAGTGTAGGCTTTGTGGAAAAGCTGAGTTGTAGGGCCTTGGGCCTGAGGTGTAGGAGCCTGTTTTGAGTTCTGAGTTAGTGGAGAAGTTTGGCCGAATCTAGTACACTGCTAGATAGGCGAAGGGGGAAAGTGGATGTACCCAAAGCTTGGGGAACCACTATAAAACTCTGTGTCTACTGTGTGTTTGTGGATTGCTGTGATTGCTGAATGTGTGCTGTGATATATTAGATATAATTCTGTGACATTATCTGTTTGCTGCCTAAAAAGTTAAAAAGATTCAAGTCACCTATTCACCCCCCCCACTAGGTGCTTAGGGACAATATCTTTCAGATAGCTTTCCATGGTAGTGGAAGGCAGAGGTGCTGCAAACATTGCTGCTCCGACGGCACCCAAAAAGCAGAGTAAAAATCTGTGTTTTTTTGCGGCGGCAGCCGGTGGCGCTAGGCCACCGGACCACCACCGGAGAAGAACCCAACCAGCGACGTGCCGTCAGAGGGTGGAATTGTGGTCAGGTAAGTCACTAATGAGGCAGGCGGCACAACATCGCCGAGAGTAGAGCATGTCATGCCACCGCTCTCGGGTTGGAGACATCCGACGGTGGCCGGCAGCGCTGGGCCACCGGACCACAGCCCGGGTGTTCACCGGCCTCCGAAGAGTTGACTGGAGGCGGAACCAACACCTCCGAGTTGCTGGACGGCGGTGCCAAAAGCTTTATCTTTTGTACTGTCGGCAACTCACAGTTGTTGTTTGATCTGATGATGATCGGACGACAGCTATCTCATCAAATTACGCACCTGCATGGATTTCTACGGCCCTACAGCGGATCCGCCCCAAATCCGATGTGGGGACAGAAGACCCCTTTTCCCTGTCTGGCTCGATATTAGCCGCAGTATTGAGCCTGATCTATCTATTTGCATACTAAATTTATAATAGAATTTTATATATTTTCTAAAAAAAATCTAGGCTCATAGTAAAAAAGTGTTGAACACAAAAATTGTTTCCCTTGATGAGGGATTCTTCACAAAAAAATTGAGAATTTTTGGGTTTTATTTGGTATTTATAAAATTCTAAATAAATTTTATTTGGCCAAATTTAAGGCCCAAAATTACACAAAAAATTTTGAAAAAATTACTAGGTTCATTTTAGGCTTTCTTAAAGGTTGTATCAAAATGTGAAACCATGAGATAAAAATTAAAATTTTTCTAATTTGTTGAGCCTATGATCATGCTAGGAAATTGATGCCCTCAATTTATTCAAAAGTAATAATTGGAGCTCGTGACCACCTTTTAAATTAAATAATAAGTTCAATGTTTTATTAACGAGAGTGATCGAGGCAAGTTCCCAAGCTCTGAGTGTTCCAATATTTCATGAAACTGCCGAGCGCCTCATTTTTATTTTAAAAAGACTCTCAAGTGATTTAGGCAGACTCGGAAGATGAGAGTACAAGCAAATGAGCTGCTAATTATTCTCGACGAATAATATAAATATAACTCCTAATAAGTCCTCCTGATCTGATTAAGTCATGATAAAAAGGCATAACTGAAATATTATTGGATCTTAATAATTGGTGAAAC
Source organism: Platanthera guangdongensis (assembly GCA_039583875.1). NCBI lineage: Eukaryota > Viridiplantae > Streptophyta > Magnoliopsida > Asparagales > Orchidaceae > Platanthera > Platanthera guangdongensis. Next base: position 46,972,526 of record CM077166.1, read on the forward strand.
CTAAAGAAGCCTCCTAAAAGATGAAATGTAATTGAACATGCCTCTAGAGAACGAAGATCGAATTGAACATGCTTCTTGAGAACGGAAATAGAACTGAATATGTCCCATGAGAACAAAGATAGAACTGAACATGTCTCCTGAGAACAGAGATATAACTGAACTTGCCTCCTAAGAACGGAGATAGAATGGAAGCCTCCTGAAAGGAGTGATTGGACTACTAACCATTATCATTATGATTTATTCCAGTTTTGGACTAGACCAGTTCCTTAATTTATTTCAGTTCAGTTATTTCTTTTCAAGTACTACAGTCTCGTACTGTTCCTGCTTATTTCCTTTCAGTTCGATTTTTTTATTTAAGTACTATTCTAGTCTCGTACTGGTCAAGTTCCTCTCAGTACTTACTTTCAATTCAGTACTACTCCAATATCCTACTGGTCCTATTTCATTATAGTATTTCAATTTTATAGCTTACACTATTAGCATCTTCTATTACCACACTTTGTTTCTACAATTTACTATTTTAAAAACGGGTCCTGCTCTGACGGGTAGTTATTTGATAGGTTGAGCCTTAGTTGGGGATAATAGGAGTTGAGATATTCTTCCTAAGTTAACACCAAATAAAGTGCTCATACGCATCTTGTCGAAAGTCGAGTCAATTGTTGTTTACCGGAATTATTTAAAGCATAGTAGGGCAAGCCGATGTAGACCTAGTGCATGCTAACAAAACTATTTTTACTTGCTTGCTTGTAAATTGCTTGGGGTAAATTGTGGTAGGTCAGTCACTTCCGCAGACCGTTCGTACCTGTGCGGGAAGTTTGACGACTCAAGACGACATGTAAATGAGAACCATAGGTGACCAACTATTATATTTTCCCAGTTGTGTTTCCTCTACTGTTCGACCAAAATGTTGAATCTCCGGATATCGCTCACATCCAAGAGTACACGGGGTTGTACGTTGGGATCTGGTTTTTCGATACGACCACCCTCAGAAGTGGCAGGACTGACCACTGTCACCGACGACCAACATCAGTGAGGTCCGCGGGGCTCGCTACCCTTCTTGAAAAGAAGCGATCCATACTATGTCAACATAGGGATGTTGTGCGCGACAGTGAATTCCTGCGATGTGTGCACGACTGTGAATTCCTGCGATGTGTGCGCGGCTGTGAATTCCTGCGATGTGTGCGTGAATGCGAATGCCTGTAGTAAGAATATGGGTTGTGAATACCTGATGTGCTACTATACTAGTGGAGGTTAAATTATAACTGATGTATATTGCTACTGCTACTCCAGTTATACTATACTGCACATATTTTTATGATTGTTCCTAGCTTATATATGAAATGTTGTACTAAATCTCTCATGCATCGGCTATCTACTTATGTTGGATGTGTGCGCTCATCCCCAATATATGGATCTGGAGAGGAGATTTGTTTACACTTAGCTCTGTGACTAACAGTTATTTTAATAACCATTCATAGGAGATAGAGCACCGAAGCGACCTACTGTTGTTGGACGATACGCCAACTGATAGGACTACCCGAGCAGAGGCACCCCTGTCATCTTCAGAGTTTTGAGAGGTGAGTACTAGCGAGCAGGATTGAGAGAGTGAGGAATTATTAGTTATAGTACTTTTATAGCCTACGGGCTTCGTGTATAAACAGTGGCTACGGCCTTTTGCATTTCTTTTTAAATATATATCGTTATATATTTGATGTGGCTCCCTGTTAATACTTCAAGCTAAACTCTATGATTAGATGTGAATGTTATGATTCAGGCCGAGCAAGGTGGCCAACTTGTGCTTAGCAGAGTGGGTCATTACCCCTTAAGGAGCACTAGGTGGATTTCTTGGGCAAGTAAGATCCCCTCCGGCCCGACCCGGGCAAAGTTTGGGGGGGGGGTTACAGTTGTGGTGGCCAGTCGGGGAAGTGGTCGGTTGCCTAACAAATTGTTGTAGAAAAGCATCAGGTCGGGCTGATCCTGGTTGTTGGCTGGAGGAGGAAGATGTAATCAGGGCCGTCCATTTGATCAAGATCAAATATATTATAACTATAGATTTATTAAATATTGTCACAATAGGTGTTGTATATAGATTTAATTATTAAGGGTACTTTGAGGCAGATTCATGAAAAGTGCCCAACATGAAAGTTTTGTCCATCTCTCTTAAATTTAATTAGAGACTTGAATCAGCCCATTTGAAGCAATGTAGCTCCATATATGGCAGTTTTAGTGGAACTGGTCCCTAGGATGGGATAGCACATATTTCTTGAATAACTTTTAAATGGTTAAAGTTATGAGGCTTAAATTTGTGGCATGTAAGAATATACCCTAGATCCACCTAAAATCCAAAATTGGGAATTTCTGGACGACATTTCCCTATAGTTTTAGGAAAAATGTGATTTTTCATAAAAGTGAAATATTTTTGTGAAAAATAATTATATGAACTCCATATTTTGGGCGGAGTCTCAATATGTCAATTAAATCCCTTGGTAGAAATTTCAAGTCATTTGTAGCTCTGCATGAGGGTGTATTCCAATACATGAGGCTATGATTTGTAATTTGTGGTGTGCATTAAGCCAAAAAGTGTAACTTGTGAATTTAGCAAGTTTGGCTTTGTCAAATCCAGTAAAATTTTATACGTGCACTTATTTAGTGAAATTACACCTCCTCACGAAGTTGTAGAACATTTGTAGTTGATTTGCTTGACAAATGTATTTATTATTATTTTGTTATGCATGTGTATTAATAAAATTATGGTGATTAAACTAGTTTCAAAAATTATGAAGCATTGCCAATAGCAATGATTTAGTATGATACAGACTATATAATTTAATTGGAATTTTTAGAAGTCATAATCTTAGGGTTGCAGTTATAATTATATTTTTTGTGATTTCCCTATTATTGAGATAATTATACACAAATTGAGTTATAAAATTATATATTTCTGAAATAAATAATTATTCACCATTTTTAACCTCCAGTAATTTTTTGGAATTATTTGATGAATATATATAGTACTTCATGTGTAACATGACCTAGTGGATCAAATTTTTGTAATTAGAAATTAAATAACAAATATTATTGGAATGATATGAAATTTGGTCCATACCTATTATTTATCATTTTGAGCTTGTGAAAATTATTCGATACTATTTAGACCATTGAAAGTGATACTTCATGTTCAAATCCACTTGTGACTTATATTTTAAGAAAATTCAATTATGGTAAATCTAATTTAAAAAATTATGAAACTTTGGAACTTCATCATAAATGAGTATTCATACCCCTATAATTAATCGTATGTCATTTGGATAAAATATTTGGTGGTTACAACCCTTAGACTTATAGCGATCAATTGGGTGTCATATAGTAAAGTCAAGGGGGAGATGGTTAGATGCGATACAAATTGGTTCTAGTCAGGTTGGGTATTTTTAGGACCTTGATGTGATGTTGGTTGGAGTCCTGAGGGATTACCCATAGGTGGTCTGAGTTAGTATACATGCACACTAAGGGGTGTAGTTAAGTTTGGGATCAACGAAAGATCGTCGTTCCCCTATATGAAACACAGATCATCATAGAATTTCTAAGAGTAATTATGTGAGATGGTTTGATAAAGGGTAGTCATTAACAAAACTAAATATCTTGAGAAAGGGAACGATGCGGTTAATCTCATCATAGTTCCTAGTACCGCTGTGAGTCCTTCACAGGGTAGATCTCAGGAAGTCCAAGATTAACCCTAAATCTTAAGCAATAAAGTTTCGGGGAATATTAACAAAAGGGGGTATTAAAACCACAGAGTTAGAGAATCTTGTCTTATGTGACGATGGATTTAGGTGAGGGCATGTTGTCCTGAAATTAATTCCTTCCTCATAATTTTCATAATTACCAAACATGTTACTAACAATTAAAACCCTTCTAAACTAGTATTCTTCACCCTTACAAATTTCAAATCGAGTCGAAAATATAATACACAATTAATTTTTTTCTTATTTCTTTGGAGAAAACCTAACATGAAAATAGTTGTCATGATCAGGAGGAATTTCACAGGAAATTTACTAGCGCTCGGATCCTGAAATGAAATCAATATTTTTAAATTAAAATACGAATGTTACAAACTATGGCTTCGACACAATGTAAGAATTATTTCAGTAGGCAGACTCATGTTTAGATAACAACATTAAAGGTGTGAACATGAAGAAAAAATCATCCATTAATGATCCACTTCACTTGCGGCCTAAGGTTTTCTCAAATGCTCGGCTAAAAAAACATTGGGAAAATCCAAGAATGTGTCTTCTCATATGTTTTTATTTATTCACTCATATTATATGATAATTGATTTTGTTCGGTTGGATGCAGGGAGAAAACAAAAACGAAAAGGAAAAGAAGATAATACCTTGGGCTTATAGGAAGAATCTATTGACATCTTGATTGAATCAATGCAACATCTGAATGACCACATTGCCGTCGAAGAAGATTATCCAACAGAATTCAGTTGTACTACTTTTGTTTTAAATACATGAAACCTCAATACCTGTGTATGTTGCATAATTGTTTTTGTTGATTTTACTTTTTCAATTTCCCAATATTATGTTGAATAATTACTCTTGAAGATCACAAACTAATCTCCTAGGAGATTAATTTTGATCTCCTAGGAGATTTGGCAAAGTTCTCGACAAGAGAATTTTGGGCATACAGCTACCAAAATTAATTATCGTCAAAAATTACCTCTATTAATAATATATTTAACAATCACAATATAAAAGGTCATAATAGAGAATATACCCATGGATTTGGAGTAACATAAAGAAATGACATGCATACTTTGTTGTCCTTGTCTCTTCGAATTTCCAAAATTTTGGGGAATGCATCGACATGACAATCAGACACATATCTGGATGTCAACAGATCATTAATCGATTCCCTAAGCTGACTATATTCCACACCCTAAATGCAATATGATTCCAAAAATATTAGTAAAAATATAAGTTCAAATTATTTAAAATATAATATCAAATTTTAATATAAAATTTAAATTGCACTTCAAATCATAATTTTATAACATACTTAGATGGAAAGATGTTTGTTCTAGAGTGGATATGAAATCCCTATGCTCTTGAGTAAAAAAACATTTTGCCCAGATAATCTTCAAGATAGTTATCAATTGCTTGCTCTTTATCAGTAGAAATCCTTACAACTTTATATGGTGAGTCTTCTAGATGTTCAATATCAACATGACATGTGGGAGAGCCAAGCATGTGAGAATATGATTGTGACCTATAGATTAGATTATCGACACGATCACTTAATGAATCGAATTTACAATTTAGGCATTCTAATTTTTTATATAAACTATCACTTAATGCATTAATTTTACTATCTAGTCCATGCTCTAAATATATCAAAAAATTGAAATTAGAGGGAAGGGGTTGTTCTTGAGGAGGTGATGAGATGGTTATGGTTGATGTGCTAATGATGGATATTTTGGAGGAGGTGAAGGTGGCTGATGTGCAATGTCTTTTGGAGGAGGTGAAGCTGGATGTGGTAGTGATGGACCCTCCAACAACTTGAACCTCTTTTGTCACAGAGGAATGGGAGCGAGGTGCTTTCTCTTAGACTTGAGAGAGGAGGGTTGATTACTATTATTGGAACATAAATCCAACACTCTATGAGTTATGTCTGTCATCTCATCCAATACCTACAAGAGCAATTTAAACATTTGTTAATATAAGTTGTGATATAAATTGACTATTCACAATGAGATATTAATTAAAATAACATAACTACTAATCAACTCATCAGACATGGTAAGTGCAGTGATCAATAATTTCATCACCATAAACGAGACTTTGTTGGACCATCCCAAAAGTCTTGATCTCTGATTAGGAAAATGTGAAGGAATGCTTGTAGTATGCTTTAAGAACCAAATTTGTAAACATAATTAAGATTTAGTTAGAAACACTAAAATAAAGATATAATATATGAGAGTTTAACATGTAATACACTTGATAATGCTTAATTTAGCTTAAAATATTAAAGCAAAAATATCAAATTTTCATATATAAAAATATATATTTTCTCCTAAAAATAAAAAAAATCGTAAAAAACCAAAAAAAACTTAATATCTTCTTATTTTACTAGAAAATGTAAATTTCATAAATTTTTTAGAAAATTCCAAAATATAAAAAATAGTATTACATATTTTTTTACTATTTTATTTTCTAATATTTAAAAAAAAAAAAAAATGAAATTCAAAATCCAAATAAAATATGAAAAGCTTAGAAAAAAATCAAAAATATAATAAACTCTTGCTTAGCATTTTGTTATTTTTAGAAATTTAGTTTATTTATTTATAAGCATTTTTATCATTTTTAATTTGTTAAGCTTTTATTTATCATGGTTTGATAGATCTAATTTTTAGGTGATTTAGTTTTAAGAAATATCTTATGATTTTAATTTGTTTAGAGCAATTTCTTTAGCACTTTTTTTCTTATATTCTAAGTAGTTTCATTTTGTAGTAGTTTTGTTTAACATCTTTAGATTTTAATTATATCTACTTCTTGCTTTTAGATTCTTAAGAAATTTAAATTTATTATAGTTACTCTCTAGTATTTTAATTTAATCTGGAATTTGTTTGGTTTGTTTAACCCTTTAGGTGATTACCTGTAGCCTTCCCTAATTATATGCACCCTTGTTATGCAGAATATTATGAAAAGATTATATGTCATGAAAAATAAGAGTATAAAATTCATCATTTTTCCAAACATATACTAATAGAAAACAAATGTTTGATGTGAGAGAATAAAATTCATCACCTCTAATCAAAGTTCTCTTCAAATGCGATGTTTACCCAAACCCTTTTAGCCAATATAACTGTTTTTAGATTTAAATTAAAATATTATGAGAGCATTAGTAGTAGATTAAAATTTTCTCTTAAGTTTCTTTTAAGTTTGAGTTTTTATAATTTTAATCTAACTTAGTTTGCAAATTACTCAATCATGTTTGCTACTTAAATAATTTGAGAAGCTTTTGCTAAATATTTCTCTCCTTTTATTTTAATTTCATGATTTAGGACTTAATTTGCTAATCCCTAAATATATTTTAGCTTTTTTATTATTTAATAATTTTTTAGTTTAATTAAAAAATTTTATAAATATTTCTCATACTTTTGCTCTAGAATAGCAAAAGCTCAAGTATGGGGTATTTCATGAGTAGCATTTATACGTATTTTTAGTATAATTTTAATAAAAAATTGTAAATATTATTTCCATTTTAGTTAACAAATTGTTGGTTTTATATTGTATTCATTAATTTAGGTTTTATTTATTTTTGTAAGTTTAATGTTGTTGTTGCACTCCCGACGTTTGAGAATGACATACTACTGAATTTGCTACGTTGGCCAGCTCGATAGTTCAAGCTAAACACATCCATGTAATTCAAGTCTCGTCCACCCCATGCAGCTCGACCGAAGTAAATATCATGCGGTCACGTCAACCTACTTCCATGCAAGCTATTCCCATGCAAAATGATGCCACATTACCCACATTATTTCTTGCACATGAAACTCTTCATGTTGTTACCTCCAAAATGGCCTGAACCAAGCAAACTATATATCCTCATGATTTCATAAAATCCCACCACTTCATGTCTTCAACTCATGCATGCCATCCACGTAATCCCCAAAAAATATACCTATAAAGTATACTTATAAAGTATTTCTCCATCTTAATTGCTATCATGGCCTGCCTCCATTAATATTTTCTACTGCCAATTCGTAATTCCATATTATTTATTTGTAGCAGCTGTCCATTCATTCTTCCATTTAAAATGCAACATCACCCTCACATATCTTCATTAATTTAATATGGTTGTCCATCTTCAACTACATATTAAAATGAATTCATATGCATGCATGAGAAAAGATGTGGGCTCGAGTGTATGAAGGGGTAGAAGCACTTGAATGGGACAAATTAATAATATGGAGAGGGCGAATGAATTGCATTAATTGGGAGGTAAATATGAGGTGAGGTAGTGGGTTGTATTTTTTTGAAATACGCCTTGTACATGCATTTTAAGAAAAGTATTCATCACGAAAGTTATAGATCTCGTCGAGATCTACAACTTTCGTGTTGAACACTTTTCCTAAAAATGCATGTACATGACGTATTTCCAAAAGACGTGAGAAATTAGGAGAAAATGTTGTGGACTAGCTAAAACTGTAGTGCTAATAACAATCACCATAAATAATATGGAATTACGAATTGGCAGTAGGCAATATTAATGGAGGCAGACCATGACAACAATTAAGATGGAGAAATACTTTATAAGTATATTTTTTGGGGATTACGTGGATGATATGCATCAATTGAAGACATGAAGTGGTGGGATTTTATGAAATCATGAGGATATATAGTTTGCTTGGTTCGGCCATTTTGGAGGCAACAACATGAAGAGTTTCATGTACATGAAATAATATGGGTGAGGTGGCATCATTTTGCATGGAAATAGCTTGTATGGAAGTAGGTTGACATGACCACATGGTATTTAATTCGGTCGAGCTGCATGCCTGGTGTGGATGAGACTTGAATTGCATGGACATGTTTAGCATGAACTATCGAGCTGGCCAACGTAGAAAATTCAGTAGTATGTCTTTCTCAAACGTCGGGAGTGCGACAACAACATTAAACCTATAAAAATAAATAAAACCTAAATTAGTGAATACAATATAAAATCAACAATTTATTAATTAAAATGGAAATAATATTTACAAATTTTTATTAAAATTATATTGAATATTATACTAAAAATACGTATAAATCTTACTCATCAACACTCACAATCAAAGCATGTGTGCATCCATATATATCTCAGGGAGGCTTTTGGTACTTCATGAATTTGTCCAGGGAGAATGGGAGGCAGCTTACTCAATGTACTCCTAAGAATCCGAATCCACTGGAGTTCGTGCGGGAACTCTAGGGCGGATTTCGCGCAATCTCGCTCGTCTGATTGAAATCCAACGGGCAAGTATTTTGTTAGAGGCTCAGCTCAAAGTATTCTACGAATACCACATCTATGTATGGAATGAGTATTTATCGTACTTCCATCGTAGAGCAAGACCGTAGTATTACACGAACCCGTAAACCTATTTCGAGTCGGTCTAACTCACGAGCGGACATATATATGAATATCTAACACATTTTACATTTTTTAATATTTTAACTTTTTCTTTTCTTTGTCTTTTAGCGCGTGAGAAGTCCAGTCATTGTATTGATGTAGTGAGGGGTTTTCGCACCCTTGGATTGAGGTCCACCCTGGAGTTCCCGCACGAACTCCAGAGGATCCGGATCCGTACTCCTAACCACTACTCATTAAAAAGGAGTGTATAACTTGGGCCCAATTATATTTTTGAGGTTCTCTGACTCGCACAACTCCCCATAAAGCTTTGGAATGCGCTCAAGACAAAAACTGCACAAGATATGTAAGAAAAGAGTTTTCAGATTTACACTACAATTATTTTTTCTCTATTTCAATCAACTGATCTTTCAAATTAGTTTTATTCATTGTGGAGTATGGTTTGAGTTCAAATTCAAGTTCCACCCCATGATTAGGCAAACCCAATAGTAGACATACATCATTGGGCGTAATTGTCAGCACCCTCAGACCAATACAAAAATATGTCCTGACTTCCATCATACCATGTCAGCAAGGCATACAAAAGAGGAATATTCTGTGGGACCTTTGGAGCATGGAATAAGGACCACACATTTGAATTCTTCAAGATTTGTTCATGGTTCTCCTCCAGCTGATCAACATCATTTGCAACTTGCCCAGTAAACTCTAGAGGAAGAATGCTCATGATTATGTAGGAAGACAAATGCAAGGGATTTTGGAGGAAGACGACATAGGCTCCGTTTGGGGGGACTTATTTTCACCAGTCCAGCGGTTACAACAGCATGAACCGGATTCTTAATTAAGGTCTGGTTCATGCAGTCGTAACTGCTTGACCGGTAAAAATAAGTCCCCGCAAATAGAGCTATAACTTACTCACTTCTGTTACTAATCTCTTGAGAAAATTAAGCGCCCAACTTATCTCCTAGGAGAGGTGCAGTTTGAATTAGGAGATAATTTGTCGATTTTTTATAATTTTATTAAAATAAAAGTACCTACTCCCAAAATTGCATCATGTGTCACACACTGTAATAAAACCCTGAAATAGATTTAGATACAGTTCCCGGTCTAAAAAATTTCACCGGTGTGGGCTGCTAACCACACAGATATTTTTTTAAAAAAATTCACAAATGGAAATTAAATTAAAATTATTTGTTGTCCATATGTATTATATATTGTAACTATTAGTTACATTTATAATAAAATAATATTAACATAGCTGTCATGGTCGCATGGTTTTGAGTGAAACGTCATTCCTTCAAATTATATATTGCATCATAATTTTGCCTAAACATTTTGTATAAAAATCATAAAAATGCAGATATTTTTTATATGAGCATATTGCAAAAAAATCATTAAAAATATAGATAATTTGTTTATACATACTCATTTTACAAAAAAAACTATTAAAAATATCATGAAAATGTAAAAAATGTTAGAGCGCTCGAAGCATCCCCTGTGACCGTCAAATTTGGACGACCTCCACAGTTGCCCCCAACATGGATATTTATAGGCATAACCCTAAATCCCAGATGATAGGTTATTGGATACCTAACAGACCCAAATCAACCCATTAATGACTTGTTAATATTATTAAATATACATCAACAATCTCCTCCTATATTATATATAATGGTATCACATAACAGGTCATTTAAAAAATTAAGAGTTGATAACAACACAAAACATGAGTTTTTCAAAAACACAAACATGAGTTTTAGAATACAGATAATTCTAAACTCAAATAAAAGGTCTGAAACAAAGCAGTAAATAAAACTGAAAACTCAAATTGATGATTGATCCATAGTCTACGCAAACAGCAGATTATTATCATCTGGGACGAAATCAACGGTCTCTCCTCTATTCTCCATTTGACCTGCAAACAATTACAATAAGAATGTCATGAGACAAATCTCGATGAATTCAAACATTTGCTATCAAAAGGTGAAGTGATTAGTTCTAGCAGTAAAAGAACGTAATACTCTAACTAGGAAGAAATAATCATAAATAAGCATCTCTATTTAATTTACAAAAAATAGAAAATTGATTTCATAGAATCAAACCATGTTCTATGATTATTAAAATTATTATTAACTGTTTCACAATTGTGTTATACCATCAACTTTGGAATGATACAACAAGCTATGACTATCATATCATCAAGTTTGAAATGATATAACCAATAATCAAAATATCATGGCACATATCAGCAATTTCAGTATTCCTTTTTGGAATGATACTCAAATCAGCCTTTGAATAAAATAATTGTGTAAGTCATCAAGTTTGGAATGACTGACAATCATTCATCTCTATCTTTCATCAGATAGCATGTGAAATACTTCAGTATACTCACTGTATATACTTGAATGTAAGAAGACTACAGTTCTAAAATTTAAAATATAAGCAATGTATTAAGTCCTACTAAATGGACTTTAATCACATGTCCCGCGATATTTTAGTTGTTAGAAACTTACATAAGCCCTTGTTAAGGACATTTGCTACATTATCTTTTGATCTCACGTCCAATAAGGGAGATTATCCCCTGATTAGTGAGAAAGGTCAACCAGGCATGTTTCATTCTTAATTGTTTTTGCTTTCTATGAACAATGTATTTGTTGCAATGGTATTTGTGGCTTGATTGTCGCAAAATATCGAAATAAAATGTATTTTCAGACTCATCATTAGTATGTTCCATTATCAGATCTCTTATCCACTCCACTTCTTTTTTTGCTGAAGTGAGAGCAGTGTTTTGATTTCATAGAGGATAGTGCAATGCATGCCTGCCTTTTGACTTCTATGCTACTGCTGCTCCTCCTAATATAAACACAAAAGCACTAAGTGAATCTACTATCAACAATTTTTGAGCACCATAAGGCATCAAAATACCCCTCAAAATAGGAGGATGTCCACTGTAACATAAAGTATACTTCTCAGTGTACTTTAAGTATCACATTTTCCTTTTTAAGGCATCCCAGTGGTCCTTCTCAGAGTTACTCGTAAATTTACTTAATATGCTGACCATAAAGGGTATGTTAGGTCTATTGTAGGTTGTAGCATACATGAGACTTTCTATGAGTTTGGAGTAATCCAACTATCTAATATGTTAACCTTCACTCGATTTTTGTCTATTATTGTAATTATATGAAGTCTCAGTCTTTTTGTTATTATCAAAACCCCGCTTCTCTAGTATATTTCTTATATAGTGAGTCTAACTCAGGGTGATATCCTATTTAGTGAAGTTCACTTCCATTCCTGGGATGATTTTCACCACATCTAAGTCTGTCATACTAAATTGTCTCATTAAGATAGCTTTCACGTCTTCCACCTTAGATTGATCAGTATCCAGAATTAGCATATCATCAACGTACAAACATATAATTGCAACTTTATTTGAACTTATTCTTACGTACATACATTTATTTGATAAGCTGGATTTGAAACTCATGGCTTTAACACAAGTGTCAAATTTCTCATGTCATAATTTAGGTGCTTGCTTCAATCCGTAAAGAGAATTAATCAACTTACAGATCTTGTTTTCTAGACCATCTACGACAAACACTTCAGGTTTGTGCATATAGATCTCCTAAGTCAGATCTCCATTAATAAATGCAGTCTTGACATCCATCTGATGAACAGTTAAATGTTCGATAGATGCTAACGCGAGAAGAATCCTAATTGTCGCAATGTGACAAATATGTGAGTATAAATCAAAGTAGTTTATACCACTCACTTGAGTGAAGCTTTTTGCAACTAGACGTGCTTTGTATTTGGCGATACTCACATCAAGATTTAGCTTCTTTTTCATGACTCACTTACTACCAATAGTTTTAGACCATTTGGGCAAGTCAACAAAGGTCCAAGTGTTGTTGTGTAGGAGAGAATTCAACTCATCATTTATGACTTCTTTCGATAATAGAGAATCCCTAGGACGCATCGCTTCCTTAAAGGTAGATGGATCAGCTTCAACTTGGTAAGTTGCAAAGTATTTATCGAAGCTCTTAGGCACTCGTTCTCTATTAGATAACCTTTTATATGCTAAATCACTACTATCTATTGGCTCATTGTCAGATATTCTCAGTTTTGGCTCAGTAAGTAGTCTCAATACTAGTCGCTGAGAGATTTGGAAGTGTTAGGTTTTATCTTTAAGAAACTTATCTCAAAGAAAATTGTATCTCTAGATTCTATTACAGTATTAGTTGAGAGATCTAGAAATATATCTGCAGCACTGTCCTCTACCCATCCTACATAGATGCATGTGTTAGTCCTATGTCCAATCTTAGCTCTTATATAGTCATGTATCCTAACATAAGCGATACAACCCCGGGTATTAAGATTATCAAATTTAGGAGGTCTCTTAAAACAAAACTCATATGGTGTTTATTTTAACTAACCTTATTAAGAATATGATTTGACATGAGGACAACTTCACCCCAATAGGCCGCAGGCATGCCAGTAGTCAACAACATAGAATTCAACATTTCTGTTAAAGTTCTATTTTTCCTCTATGCGATGTCATTAGATTGTGGTGAGTATGGGCGGTGGTTTCAGGGATTATGCCATTGTTGGTAAGAAAATCTCTAAACGCCCGCGAGACATATTCTACTGCTCTATCGTGATGAGGCGCTCGAAGCATCCGCGTGACTGTCAAGTTTGGAACGGTCTCCTCGTTGCCCCTAGCTTGGGTATTTATAGGAAAACCCTAAATACCCGACTACGGGTTGTTGGATTCCTATCGGATCCTAAACCGCAACCCATTAAGCACCCGTCACACCTATTCAAATATACCTCAACAATATCCTCTTATATTATAAATAGGTGTTAGAATAGTACGGGTTACTTAAAATAACAGTTAATAACGACCAAAATGAGTTTTTCAGAAAACCATAAATATGAGTTTTAGATAACAAAATGCTAAACTCAAACACAATCCCAAACATAGTAATAAAAAATCTGAAAGAAAACTCAAAAGCTGAAAATTGATATATGCAAACAATAGATCATCTTCATCTGGGTCGAAATCAACTTTCTCTCCTCCAATCTCCATGTGATCTGCAAACAAACACAATAAAATGTCATGAGACAAATCTCTATGAATTCTAACATTTGTCATCAAAAGTAAAGTGATTAGTTCTAGCAGTAAAAGAACGTAATACTCTAACAAGGAAGAAAGAATCTCATATCAGCATCTCTATCTAATATACACAAAATTAGAAAATTGATTTCATAGAATCAAACCATGTTCCATCGATTATTAAGATTATTATTCAACATTTCAAATTGTGTTATATCATCAAGTTTGAAATGATACAACAAGTTGTGACCATCATATCATCAAGTTTGAAATGATATAATTAATAATCATAATATCAGGACTCATATCAGCAACTTCAGTATTCCTTTTTGGAATGATACTCGATTCAGCCTTTGAATAAAATAATTGCATAAGTCATCAAGTTTGGAATGACTGACAACTAATCATCTCTAGCTTTCATCAGGTAGCATCTGAAATACTTCAGTGTGCTCAACTCTAGATGCTTGAATGTAAGCAGACTACGATTCTAAAATTTAAAACATAAGCAAGGTATTAAGTCCTCCTAAATGGACTTTAATCCCACATCCCCCGATGTTTTAGTTGTTAGAACCTTACTTAAGCCCTTGGTAAGGACATCTACTACATTATCTTTTGATCTCACCCCCAAAAGGGAGATTATCCCCTGACTGGTGAGATAGGTCAACCAGGCCTGTTTCATCCTAAGTTTCTTTTGCTTTTCATTGAACAACGTATTTGTAGTAATGGTCTTTGTGGCTTGATTGTCACAATATAACGAAATAGAGTGCATTTTTCAGACTCGTCATTGGAATGTCCATTATCAGGTCTCTTAATCCACTCTGCTTCTTCTCCAGCTGAAGCGAGAGAATAGAGTTCTGATTCCATAGAGGATAGTGTAATGCACGTCTGCCTCTTTGACTTCCAAGGTACTGCTACTCCACCTAGGGTAAACACAAAACCACTAGTGGATCTACTATCAGCAATTTCTGAGCACCAGGAGGCGTCAGAATACCCCTCAAGCACAGGAGGATGTCCACTGTAACATAAAGCGTACTTCTCAGTATACTTTAAGTATCTCATTAGCCTGTCCAAGGCATCCCAGTGGTCCTTCCCAGGGTTACTTGTAAATCTACTCAACATGCCGACCGTAAAGGCTATGTCAGGTCTAGTGCAGGTTGTAGCATACATGAGACTGCCTATGAGTTTGGAGTAATCCAACTATCTAATAGGTGAACCTTCATTCAGTTTCAGACTATTATTGTAGTCGTATGGAGTCTCAGCCTTTTTGCTACTAACGTAACCCCACTTTTCTAGTAGATTCCTAACGTAGTGACTCTGACTTAGGGTTATACCCTTTTCAGTAAAGTTCACTTCCATACCTAGGATGGTCTTCACCACTCCCAAGTTTGTCATGCTAAATTTAGCCGTCAAGGCAACTTTCACGTCTTCCACCTCAGACTGATCAGTGCCTAGAATTAGCATGTCATCAACGTACAAGCATATAATTGCGACTTTATCTGAACTTGTTCTTACGTACAGACATTTATCTGATAGACTAGACTTAAAGCCTAAGTCCTTAACACAAGTGTCAAATTTCTCATGCCACAATTTCAGTGATTGCTTCAATCCGTATAGTGACTTAATCAACTTACAGACCTTAGTCTCTAGACCTTCTACGAGAAACCCTTCAGGTTGGTGCATATAGATCTCCTCAGTCAGATCTCCATTAAGAAATGCAGTCTTGACATCCATCTGATGAACAACAAAATGTTCAATAGATGCTAATGCGAGAAGTATCCTAATTGTCGCAAAGTGACAAACAGGTGAGTATATATCAAAGTAGTCTATACCACTCACTTGAGTGTAGCCCTTGGAAACTAGACGTGCTTTGTATTTAGCAATACTCCCATCAGGATTAAGCTTCTTCTTCAGAACCCACTTACTTCCAATGGTTCTATCCCCTTTGGGCAAGTCGACCAAAGTCCAAGTGTGGTTTTGCAGGAGAGAGTTCATCTCATCATCTATGGCTTCTTTTCATAACAGAGAATCCCTGGATCACATCGCCTCCTTATAAGTCGATGGATCAGCTTCAACTTGGTAAGTCACAAAATCTATGCTGAAGCTTTTAGGCACTCGTTCTCTATTAGATAACCTTTTAGATGCTAACTCACTCGTGTCTATGGGCTCAGTGTCAGGGTTTCTTATTACTGGCTCAACAATGGGCTCAGTAGTAGTAGGTGGCAGACCTGGAAGCGTCAGGTTTTTATCCTTAAGGTACTTATCCTCAAAGAAAACCGCATTTCTAGATTCTATTACAGTGTTAGTCGAGAGATCTAGAAATCTGTCTGCAGCACTATCCTCTGCACATCCTAGATAGACGCAAGTGTTCGTCCTAGGTCCAATATTTGCTATTCTAGAGTCTGGTATCCTAACATAAGCGATACAGCCCCAGGTCATAAGATTGTCAAATCTAGGAGGTCTCTTAAACCAAAGCTCATAGAGTGTTTTAGTCAACTTTGCATGTGGTACTTTATTAAGAATGTAATTTGATGTGAGGACGACTTCACCCGAGTAGGCCGCAGGTATGCCAACAGTCAACAACATGGAGTTCAACATTTCTGTTAAAGTCCTATTTTTTCGCTCAGCGATACCGTTGGATTGTCGTGAATATGGTGCAGTCATTTCAGGAATTATGTCATTGCTGGCAAGAAAATCTCAAAACTCCCCCGAGACGTATTCGCCTCCTCTATCACTCCTTAGCCTTTTAATTTTCATGTCTAGTTGATTTTCAACCCTATTTTTGAAAATACGAAATTTTTCAAAAGCTTCATCTTTGGTTTTAAGTAGGTAAATGTGACTGAATCTAGAGTAGTCGTCGATAAATGTTATCAGATACTTCCGACCTCCACGAGTGACAAAACTTTTGTAATCACAAATATCGGAATGTATTAACTCTAGCAATTGTGTGCTCCTAGAAACCTGACCAAAAGGTGTTCTAGTGATCTTTGTCTGAGCACAAATTTCACATTTGTCAAATTTAATGGTTGTGTCTAAGAGAATGTTGTGAGTTCTAGCTAGTAGAAGTAGTTTCCTATAGTTCACGTGTCCTAGACTTGCATGTAAAGTCTTAGGATCTATCAAATTTGAACTAACCTGATTGACTACCTCGTTTGCTAGACTCAGCCTATACATTCCATTAACTACATAAGCACAGCCAAAATAATGCGAGTGAACCATAAGGGTTACTCGATCACCACTAATGTTAAACGACATACCCGCATCGCATAACAAACTAATAGAAATTAAATTAGCAGCTAACGAGGGTATAAATTTAACATTCTTCAAAAGTAAACACGTACCTGAAGAGAGAGTCAGAGTAGTATTTCCCACCCTCAGAACATCAGCTATTGTGCCATTCACAACAGTTACAGTTTTTTTAACATCTTTTGCATCCTCCAGAAGCGTAGAGTTGTTGCAGACGTGGCAGGTAGCACCTGAATCGAGCCACCACTCTGAACTGGCCTTCCCCTTTCCGACCATGGCAACAAAGTCGGTAGGCATAGTCTGATAAACCATATTGGCTTTATTATCAGTCCTGGATGTGCTGGATTCGCCCCGTTTGGGCTTCTTGCACTCGAAAGCGCAGTGACCCCACTTGTTGCAGTTGTAGCACTTGCCTTTGAACTTTTTTATCTTTTTGCTGGTGGCAGCAACTGCGGGTGCACAAGTTGGTGGTTTGGTCATTCCAGGCTTAGGCTTGAGCTTAGGATACGTGAGTATGTTAGAAGCAGAGCTCTGCTTGCTAACCGTCTCTAAGGCGTGCCTAGTCCGGTTCTCGTCCTCAATGCATATGAAGCGCTTTAGGTCTTTCAGGCTCACCTGCGTCTTCTTCCGATACATTTCAGTCTTGAAAGAATACCATGCCGAGGGTAATTTGAAAATTATCGCTCCTGCAACGAAAGCATCTGACAGGGATATGTTCTCACTGTTCATAGCTTGTCCACCAGATTTTCAAAATCAGCTACCTGTGGAAGGATTTCCCTTTCCTCAGTGAAGGTGAAAGCCATGAATTTGTCCACCAGGTGCGTCTTGGACATGTTCTCCTCTTCCTTGAACTGCTCCTCCAAGGCTTCCCAGATCTCCTTGACACTTTTCAACTTGTTGTACGTCTCTGCAAGCCTGTTTGAGAGGCAGTTGAGAATGTAATCACGGCAGAAATCTTCATCGTTGATCCACTGATCCTTATCTTCTCCTCCTTTAAAGGATTCGAAGTCGGTCTGCACTGTGTAGAAGATGTTCAGGTACTTCATGCCGAACTGCGTGTTCCTCTTCCAGGCGCTAAATTCAGAGTTGGAGAATTTCTCTAGCTTAATCATCGGCACCGGAGATGACAGATTGTTTGCTTTCGACATTTTGGGTTCCTTACTAAATGACTTGGAGCGCCACTAGCAACCTAGAACAAGAGCAGTAAAACAAAGAAAGAAATCACCTGAGTGAGGCGACGACAGTCTTCGGATCCAATCCAGAAATAAAGTTTGATTTAGCTGCTCCTCTTCGGCTGAACACAGTCGCCAACAAGAGCTTTTACCACTTATACAAATGGTTGCGGCAGAGGAGCACAATTCCAACAAATAGAGCCGATTTTGTATAGGCTTCCTCCAAGAGAAATTGGGACAAGAGATCTCCTATTGCAGCAACTGGATCTCTCAGTGACGATGAAGAAGATCAATAAGAACTCCAAAGATCTTGAACCATTTATGTGAAATTGGCACCAAAAAAAACTTTTAATTTAACACTACAGCAAGAAGCAGAAGACTGAATCGTGAAAATCCAGTGGCCGACTCGTCTTCTTCGCCTAATTTCTTCCCGATCTGGACAAATCCGGCGGCACACCGTGAAGAAACAGCAACACCTCGCGAAGAACAAGAGCGGCGGGAGAGACGAATCACGATCGGTGGACGGAGTTTCCCGATCGGCACGATATCCTCCAGGCGGCGTGACCTACACGATCGGCGGCGGCCCAGGTTATTCCTCCTTTTCCCGATCGACGAAAACAGCGTCGCAAGATCTAGCGAATCGGTAGCGGTGGCTCCTCCTTCGCGATCTACTAGGGCGAAATCGGAGATGACGACTTTCTCCTTTTTCGATCTCCTTTCCGATTGAGAAATCCCGCAAGAGGGCGATCGCAATGCAGGAAAATCGCGAACTCCAGAGAGCGGCAGGAGGGAAACGTAACACACAGGAGAGCGGCTAGGTTTTTTTCCTTTCCCGATCGATTAGGGCAAACCCGATCAGCAGCCCTTTCTTCGCGATGCAGAGAGTCATTTGGGAGCGGCGGCTGGCGACCGAGAAAAACGCGAATGGAGGAATCGTCAGCGACGGCTACGGGAGCGGGGCTAGGGCAAAACAAAAAACTTCGAGAATGATGAGGCGCTCGAAGCATCCGCGTGACCGTCAAGTTTGGAACGGTCTCCTCATTTCCCCTAGCTTGGGTATTTATAGGCAAACCCTAAATACCCGACTACGGGTTGTTGGATTCCTATCGGATCCTAAACCGCAACCCATTAAGCACCCGCCACACCTATTCCAATATACCTCAACATATCACTCCTTAGTTTTTTTATTTTCATGTAAAGTTGATTTTCAACCCTAATTTTTAATATACGAAAATTTTCGAAAGCATCATCTTTGGATTTAAGAAGATAAATGTGACTAAATCTAGAGTAGTCGTCGATAAAAGTTATCAGATACTTCTGACCTGCTATTGTGACAAAATTTTTGAAGTCACATATGTCGAAATGTATTAACTCTAGCAATTATGTGCTCCTAGAAACATAACTAAAAGATATTATAGTTATCTTGGTTTGAGCACAAATCTCACATTTATCAAACTTGAGTGTAATGTCTAGGGGAATATTATGAGTTTTAGCTAGCGATAATAGTTTTCTATAGTACATGTGTCCTAGTCTTGCATATAAAGTCTTTGGATCAATCAGATTTGAACTAACTTGATATACTACTTCGTTTGCTAAACTAAGTCTATACATCATATTAACGACATAAGCACAGCCAAAATAATGCGAGTGAACTATTAAAGTTACTTTACCATCATTAATGTTAAACGACATATCAGCATCGCATAACAGGCTAATTGAAACTAAAATAGCAGCTAATGTAGGTATAAATTTAACTTTTTTCAAAATTAGAATTTTACCTGAGGAATAGCAACAATGTTGCATTTCCCACCTTCAACATGTCAGCTACTCCACCATTAGCAGAGTGAATCAAAACATAATGGATAGAGAGTAGAGACCACTCACACTTGAAATTTTCATATGAAGAAGAAAAGAGACACCTTCTCTTGCAAATCGCAGTTTTTCACAGATGATGATGAATTTCCGTGACGGTCACAATTAAGAAAAAAAATTCAAAGCTCTTCAAATTAAAATTGATTAATACATAATATTCATATGAGAATGCAATCTTCATGTAAAGGAATAATCAGATTTATTTTTTGCTAACAAAAATAATGCTCGAGATCTGAAGTAAAGAAAGTGAGGGAAAATCCAGAGCCCATCTGTAACGTTCCCGGGGGTGAGGGACCCATTGCTCGCAGGGCCGTCTAATCCAGGATCCATAACGGCCCCACCACCCGGCCGATACAAGGCTGCAGCCCAACACACCCAACCACTTCACTGTGTGGATAGAGTCTCCCGCACAATAGGTTGTTGAGGCTGGGGCTCGATATCCAGACCTCCTAGATAAGAAGCACTTAACCCGCGCTCTCATCACCAACAGAAAAAGAGTGATGAGAGCGCGGGTTAAGCGCTTCTTATCTAGGAGGTCTGGGTATCGAGCCCCAGCCTCAACAACCTACTATGCGGGAGACTCATATCCGCACAGTGAAGTGGTTGGGTGCGTTGGGCTGCAGCCCTGTATCGGCTGGGTATGGTGGGGCCATTATGGATCATGGGTTAGACGGCCCTACGAGCAACGGGTCCCTCACCCCCGGAATGTTACACCATCTTCCTCACTTGTTTCGAACAAAAGCAGAATAGTTTCAAAACTGTGAGAGCAGAGAGGAAGAAACAATCCGAGAGAAATTGAGAAGATTGTGTCTGGCAGTGGAGGAGATGTGAGGCTTGGCTTTGAGCAGCGGTGTGTCCGGCAATGGAGGAGACATGATACCTTTGGCTTTCAGCAGTGAGGAAGAAACAATCCGAGAGAGATCGAGAATATCGCGTTCGACGATGGAGATGTGAGGCCTAGCTCTGAGCATCGGTGTGTATGGCAATGGAGGAGATGTGAGGCTGTCGGCTTTGTGCGGGGAAGCAACGCCTAGAAGGAAGATCTCCGCAGACATGGGAAGCAATGCCAAAAGCGAGAAGCGTTGTTAGAAAAGCACGAAAAGGAGCTCGGGTCTGCTATCCAAAAATGAACTAGCGCCTGCTTTTAAAAGAAATAGCGTTTTCCAAAACACCTCCACCAAACATCGCGTTTCATGGAAACATCGTTTTTGACCTGCGGCGCTAGAGCCAATTTGCCCAAACAAATGCACCCTTAATTGTTTTTCATAGCAATTAACCTTTGTTTGGTTTGTAGGAATTGAAGCAGAGAAAATGAAAAGGGTGCATAGATATTGCAAAGATTATTTATTTCTATGTATCATTGTGTGATGATATACTTATTTCTGTATAATAATTAGCTAAGCTTGTTTTGATACGTATTTTGTTATGTAGTGTCTTGTCTTGTAGTGGTCCCTTCGTCTATATAAGATGCCCCTTAGGTAGTGAAAGACTACCTTTGAGTGTTAGTTTTTCGGTCACTCTATGGAGAGGGGACTACCTTGGAGGACCTAGCCTCCATGTGTTTGGTGAGTTCTTGTCTCTCGATTATATCCGTGTTTATTTTTATGCCAGTTTGTGTTTCTTTATTCTCTATCTTGATACGATGTAACGTGGAATCACGTCGAGCGAGAACAATGTGGAAACAGCAGGTGAGAATGGCGAACAACTTGCTAGAGCTGGAACAGACATGCTCGTGCCTAGCCACAGAAGTCCTCTAAACACTCTTTTTCTTCGTCGCACATCGGCCTGCACTAGAATCTGACAGTCTAACCTCCGTTCAGGCAACGCTTGCTGAACTACACGTTTTTTGCATCTAGTCTCAGCAGTTGTGGCCCCGTTTGCCGAGAAGACCAATAATTATATGAACTCCATATTTTGGTCGGAGTCTCAATATGGCAATATAAAGCACTGGTAGAAATTTCAAGTCATTTGTAGCTATACATGTGGGTGTATTCCAATGCATGGGGCTATGACTTGTGATGTGTGGTGTGCATTTAGCCAAAAGGTGTAACTTGTGAATTTAGCAGGCTTGGCTTGGTCAAATCCAGTAAAATTTTATACATGCACTTATTAAGTGAAATTACACCTCCTCACGAAGTTGTAGAATATTTGTAGTTGATTTGCTTGACAAATGTATTTATTATTATTTTGTTATGCATGTGTATTAATAAAATTATGGTGATTAAACTAGTTTCAAAAATTATGAAGCATTGACAATATCAATGATTTAGTATGATACAGACTATATAATTTAATTGGAATTTTTAGAAGTCATAATCTTAGTGTTGCAGTTATAATTATATTTTGTGTCATTTCCTTATTATTGAGATAATTGTAACTCAAACTGAGTTATAAAATTATATATTTCTGAAATAAATAATTATTCATCATTTTTATCTCCAGTAATTTTTCTGCAATTATTTGATGAATATGTATAGTACTTCATGTGTAACATGACCTAGTGGATCAGATTTTTATAATTAGAAATTAAATAACAAATATTTTTGGAATGATATGAAATTTTGTCCAGACCTATTATTTAACATTTTGACCTTGTGAAAATTATTTGATACTATTTAGACCATTGAAAGTGATACTTCATGTTCAAATCCACTAGTGACTTATATTTTAAGAAAATTCAATTATGGTAAATCTAATTTAGAAAATTGTGAATCTTTGGAACTTCATCATAAATGAGTATTCAGACCCCTATAATTAATCGTATGTCATTTAGATACAATATTTGGTGGTTACAACCCTTAGACTTATATCGATCAATTGGGCGTCATATATTAAAGTCAAGGGGTGATGGTTAGAAGCGATACAAATTGGTTCTAGTCAGGTTGGGTATTTTTAGGACCTTGATGTGATGTTGGTTGGAGTCCTGAGGGATTACCCATAGGTGGTGTGAGTTAGTTTAGTATACATGCACACTAAGGGGCGTAGTTAAGTTCGGGATCAACGAAAGATTGTCGCTCCCTTATATGAAGCACAAATCATCATAGACTTTCTAAGAGTAACTATGTAAGAGGGTTTGATAAAGGGTAGTCACTAATAAAACTAAATATCTTGAGAAAGGGAACGATGTGGTTAATCTCATCATAGTTCTAGTACCGCTGCGAGTCCTTCACAGGGTAGATCTCGGGAAGTCCAAGATAAACCCTAAATCTTAAGCAATAAAGCTCCGGACAATATTAACAAAAGGGGGTAATAAATCCATGGAGTCAGAGAATCTCGTCTTATGTGACGATGGATTTAGGTGAGGGCATGTTAGTCCTGAAATTAATTCCTTCCTCATAATTTTCATAATTACCAAACATGTTACTAACAATTAAAACCCTTCTAAACTAGTATCCTTCGCCCTTACAAATTTCAAATTGAGTCGAAAATATAATACACAATTAATTTTTTTTATTTCTATGGAGAAAACCTAACATGATGATAGTTATCATGATCAGGAGAAATTTCACGGGAAATTTACTAGCGCTCAGATCCTGAAATGAAATCAATATATTTTTTTAAAAATACGGATGTTGCAAACTATGGCTTAGACGCAATATAAGAATTATTTCAGTAGGCAGTCTCATGTTTAGATAATAACATTAAAGGTGTGAACATGAAGAAAAAATCATCCATCAATGATCCACTTCACTTGCGGCCTAAGGTTTCTTCAAATGCTTGGCTAAAAACATATTGGGAAAATCCAAGTATGTGTACAACCCCGTATTCGTGAATAAGGGGCCCCAAACAAGGTGTGAGGCCTAGTGCACATTTTTAAGCTTTTTGGGAGTTTTGCACTCCTGGAGGCCAATTTTGGTGGATCTGCAGGATATACTAGTAGGGGGAGGAAAAATCTGCCTCCCCCCTGGCCCCTTTTAGCGGGCGGGTGCGGCGAGTTGGCCGGCACCCGCCCCGACTTGCTAGGTGTGGGGTAGGAGCAGCGGGACCGGCCGGAGGCCGCGGTCTCGCCCCTGCACCTCTGCCTGGAGGTGTGAGACCGGCCGGAGGCCGCGGTCTCGCCTCCTACACCCCGGCCTGGCGGGGCGAGACCGGCCGGAGGCCGCGGTCTCGCCTCCTGCACCCCGGCCTGGTGGGGCGAGACCGTCCGGAGGAACAGGGCCTCACCCCCAGCTCTTCGGTTGTTCTACGGGACTCGCCCGCTCGCCCGGTACCAAGGTGAGGGGCATGGTTCAGCCTCTTTTCACCCCCGAACCTCTTTTGGCCATGTTTTTTACCGTTGTGCCCCCGAGGGTGGAATTACCTCTTTTCCCCTGTGTGTGGATGTTTTCTATTGGCCCCAGACCTATTTGTCTTGGGGGTATTTCTGACCTTTTGGCCCCTAGGTTTGGGAAAACTATAAATAGACCTTTAGGGGTGCCTTAGAGGGCATCACTTCTTGATCCTCTTTTTTTATCCTCCAAGGCACCTAGCTCAGCATTGGCTAGGGAGGGGGAGATCACCAAGGTCTTCGGGTGTGAGGAGGGACCTCCACGCTAGAGCCGAGGGTCTGTTACTAGTTTACTGAGCCTTTGGTCCGTGACATTCGCCATAGTGCAGTAAGTGTGAGGTCACCCCTTTCTAGGGACCCCGAACTCCACAGAGACCGATCTCTCGGTTTCAACATCTTGGGTGGTAAGCGTGGAGAGTGACTAGCACAGAAGATCCCAGGAGACTGCCATGGCTGGAGATCAGGGAGGTAGTGATGACTCCTGCGAGACCCCCAACCCAACACCCTATGTAGGGAGGGAAAAGTTCATGGCATCCATCCAAGGCATCATGGAGATGCTGTGAAGTATTACTCCTCGGGGTGGCAGCTTCACTCCAACCCCCAGGAGCTAGCTCCCCCCCCCCTCTCGACGAGTCGACTCCCAGGGGTCTAGGCGAGATGACCGCAGGGGGTGGAGGGAGGCGTACCAGGAAGAAGGCCAGGGAAGGAAATGCTGGGAGATGGGGTTGAGCGAGACCTCACCGGCCGGGAGTTATTCTCTAGCCCGGCGAGTGTCAGCCTCCTAGGAGAGCAGGTCGCTTGAGTGGAACACGCGAGACCGCCATGCAAGGGATCACCTTTCAGTGAGTTGATTGTCTCAGCCCTAGTTCCCGAGGGGTTCAGGGAGCCTGACATGACTTACTATACCGGGAAAGATGATCCTCTCCAGCACCTGCAGTGGTTCGAGGATACGTTCTCTATTAGGTCGATGACAGATGCGTTCAAGCGTCGCCTCTTTGCGATTACCTTGAAAGACAAGCTAGGGACTGTTTCCATCAACTCTGAAAGTGAAGGTTAGATCTGAAATACTCTAGAGGGGGGTAAATAGAGTATTATGCTCTCTACAAACTTTTTACAACTTTTGCTGTAATCCTAGGTGAACAGGTTAGCAAATAAAGTAATAAGCACAACAACCTAGTAAATCACAGAACACAGCCAAAACAAAAGAAAAAGGGCAACCAGACGACACAAGAAATTTATAGTGGTTCCCCAACCTGGGTACATCCACTCTTCTACCACCCTGGTAGGAATCCACTCAGATTTTTGATCAGGTGCCTGACACCAATGAGCTTTTGTTCAGGTGCTCAAAAACCAAAACCTCAAGTCTTTTGGTAGGAGACTTGCAACCAGGAATAATTTTGAAGGGACTTAAAACCCTGTACAGAAGATGGAAAAGGGGTGATGGTGTCTTCTCTTTCTCAATAACAACTGAGAAGACTTGTGGATTGATTTCAGCAGATTGTTCCCCCTGAGATCTTGAATGGATCAGGAAATCTGGAGCACTGCTTCAGGGTGACAGGTCTTCAAAGACTGATTGCCTTGACCAGAGATTGCTTCAGGAACTTCTTTGACAGATAGAGTTTGTTGTCCTTCTGAAGTTGTCCTGTAGGATTAAAGGAAGAAGACTCTTGATGGAGATTGAATGTTCTTCTTCTTCTTGATGATGTTCTCTGGCTTAGGCTGATTGCAGAAAAGAACTTTATATTTCTATAAGACTGTTCTTCAGTGCAATGTCTGTCTGTGTCTGTGTTTCTGTCACTGCTTAATCTTTTCTTCTTTTTGTTAACTGACTGAAGAACACATTCGAAATTAGAATCCTTGAGCAGTAAATGCAGTCGGCCTGGGAAGGAAGCGACAATCAATGAATTCCCTAACTGTCCCATGGAAAAATGGCATGTAATAATCCATGATCAATGCTCGTTCTAACGGTAACATTCCGAGAAGATTGAGCATTAATTACTCAGGAATCATCGCCAAGAAAAGGGACGGAAAACTGGAGAAGACCTAAGTCTGGGATCGTTGAACGAAGAACAAAAATCGTCGAGCTGAGTTCACAGTTCGTCGAGCTGAGCTGACAGTTTGTCAAGCTGAGCTGATGAGTTCGTCGACCAGACAATAGCAATTAGTCTTCAAGGGAAACTTGTCAATTCTGCTACAATATTCGTCGAACTGACAATCTTCATTCGTTGAGCTGACAATCATCATTCGTCGAATTGAGATCCAAATTCGTCGACCGAAGAATGATTGTGGACTTAGAATCTGAGAAGTCTCTGACTGATAAGAGTTCAAATCGTAGAGCAGAAATCGTCGAGTACAGTACTGAGTTCATCGACCTGACAAGTTGAGAATTTGAGGTCCAAGTTCGTCGAGCTCAGAATCTTGTTCGTCGACCAAAGCCTGAAGTTGGACTTAGAAAAAATCTAGAGTTACCCTGACTTTAGCTTGTTGAAGTATCCCAGGTTTCGTCGAACAGAGAACGAAGATAGTCGAGCTCAGCACAGAGAAATATCTCAAGATCGTCGAGCTCAGAACGCCTTTCGTCGACCTGAGTTCGACGAACGTCGAACTCATTTTACTTAGTCTTGAAATCTTCTAATTCTTGAGTCTCTGATGGTCTTGTTGATAGCTGGTCCATCTGATATTGACTCTAAGGACTTGACCTAGATTCTAGAACACACAATTGACCCTGGCTATACATGTTGGGTCACATCCTAAGTTAGTGAACCTAGCCCAAATCAACTAGGGATCCAACAATCTCCCCCTATTTGGGTGAGGTCACTAATAGACTTAAAACATAAATAAAGAGATAAACAAAGCAAGAAAAAGATATATCTGGCAGAGAATTACTAACACATGCAACAGATATATATATACATAGGCTTTGTTTAAACAAATAACTTAGTTTGAAAGCAAATGCAAGAAAGAAATTGAAACAAAGTAAAGATTACTTCTTCTGCTTCTTCTGCATGGATTTGTCTTCTTTTGTCTTCTCTCCTGGCTTTTTAAAGATAATTTCTCTATTTGGATCTAAAGCCTGTGCCTGAGTCATTGTCATGTCAGCTGCCCCAATAATCTTCAGTGATGTAGCTCTGGGGACAACTACTTCAGGATGGAGCTTCATGTAATCATCAACATTGAAGAGCTTGTTGGCTTTATCAAATCTTTTAAGTTCTTCTTTACTGTACTTTGACATAGTTGTATAACATGATATATCTTTACCTTCAGCTTTAGCTTTATTAATCAGGGACAGACCAATAAGTTCCTGGAACCTGGCCATTTTTGCAGTGTTGGCTGTTTCAGGATCCTCAAAAGGAATAGGAGGAGAATATGGCCTTTCAGGACTTTTGACTTTCTGATCTGCAGAGATATGTTGTTGTTGCTGCTGAAGCTATTGATGTTGTTGACTGCCTGAAGATTGATATCTTTATTGACTGCTTCCAGAGGATCTCTCTTGATGTCTCTGATAGGTTTGCATGGGGGCAGATCCCTGAGAGCTAGAGCCAGTGGCACCAGCTGCTGGAGGAGGAGGAGGTGGATCTTTTCTGTATCTATGGACTGGTGGAGGAGAATATCTCCTACTTCTTTTCCTTTCCTTTTGCTGATTCTTTGACAGCCACATCCAAGCAGGCATTCCCTTATAAGGAGTAACATTATGCAATATGTAGTAGGGAGTGTCAGCTGATGGATTGGGCTTAGGAGCAGGAGGAGGAGGAGCCTTCCTTTTCTTTGACAACAATTGCTTCTTCTTCTTGGTAGCTTCTTCATCTGAATCATCTTCATCATCATCTTCATCATCTTCACTACCAGAACCCTGAGGGTTATCATATAAAGCATCCAATGCTTTCAAAGCTTTATCATCAATGACAGCCTTTTCTGTAGCAGAAGTGTCAAAAACTGGAGTTTCAGCAGGAGTGGAAGAAGAAACTATACAAGAATCAGAAGTAATTGGGACAGAGCTTTCAGCTGCTGCTTTATTTTCTTCTTCAATATCAGCCAAGATTAACTCATCCAGATCAGGCATAGGAGAATCATCCATAACAAAAATTGGTGCTGATACAGCTTCTGGAGAGGATGGAATAACTGCAGAGGTTGGAGCAAAAACTGGAATGTCAAAACTGTCACAGAGTTGCTTAGCAACTGCTGGACTAACAGGAGAAGTATAAGGAACAATAGCCAACTGTGGCTTAGTGGAAGGGAACTGTACATAAATTGTATCAAAATTTCTCAACAAAACAGTTAAATCAACTGTGGGATTTAAATGGAAATCACCAACAGTTTGTATTTGCTCTGGAACTGACTCATCTAATTTAATGTCAGTATCCATAAAATGAATCAATTCAATCAAATCTGAATCAAATTCTGGCAAAATTTCTGCATGAGGAACTGCTGCTGTATCTGCTGCTGCTGCTTCTGCATCTGCATCTGCTGCTGCTTCATCATAGAGCATCTCCCCTGCCTGGTTTCAGGAGAACCTGGAGCCAGGCCCCTGAATGAAGAGGGGGCAGCAGAGAGAAGAGATACTTGGGCAGATAAAGAATTGACAGAATTTACAAGAGGTGTAATGGCCTCTGTGATTAGAGATTTGATGAGGGGAGTGAGCATGGATATGATTGTAGATACAGTGGAGGAGTCCAAAGATGGAGAGGTAGATAGTGAAGGTAGAGAAGTAGATGAAGGGAGGGGAACCGATGGAGGGGAAAGAGGTGGAATGGCATCTGTCATGGTGGTGTCTGGTGGAGGTGGAGAGGGGGATGGTATATGAAAATGTGGAATGTTAAACAGATGAGGTGGAGGAGGTGATGCTGGAGGAGTTGGGTGTGGATTCTCTTGAAGGGGGTAGATGGACTATCAGGGATGTCAAGTGGTGGAGATGGAGGAGTAGGAACATGAGAATGTTGTTGTGATTGGGGTGCTGGAGGAGATGGAAGATGGGTTGCTGGAAGAGGTTGTGGAGATGGGATTACCTCTTCTGCAGGGTGGGGAGTGGCCTTCACAGCCCTTGTGCTCTCAGAAGCTGGGATGGAAGAGGAGGAAGCCTTGGATGGCTTGGAGATCGTCCTCTCCCATCTGCCAAACAAAGCGCATGTGAGGCGCTTGCTGGCATTGATGAAGATGGTCGGGGAGACCATGAATTCACCAGCTTTTTCTTGAAGGAAAATCCCCAGGATTCTTCCAAAGCATACCTCTTTCTTACTGTTCTTCTTCTTTATCAAATCAAGGAAGAAGCTTGCCCCAATCAACGTGTCTCTTGTTGACCACCGCGCACATGACAAGGAATTGGTGTCTTGTGATGTAATCGTGCGCAGAGTGCTTGCCCATCAGCACTTTTCCCACAATATCTGCCAAGAACTGGTAGGCGGCAGAAAGTTGTTTCTTTAACAACTTGTTAGGGTTACTCCCAGTAAACCCCATCAGATTCAGCATCAAACTAAACTCATCACAATCTACATCCAAATTATCGTCGCCATTTACCAACTCAAAAATTTCAGAGAGAACGGCGGGGGATAAGGAAACAGCATTACTCCCGATATTCTTGGTCAAGGTGTTGTCCTCAGAAACAGAAGAAGTATATACCCATTCTCTAATCTCAGTTGCATGCAGTTTAATTCTTCTGGTCATAAAATCCTTGAGAACAAGTTCTTCTAGAAGTTCTAGAATATAAAGAAATATAGGGTCAGAATTCTGGAATGAATCAAAGTCCATATCAAATCCTGTGTCGAATTTCATTGCAGCCAGGGTGCTCGCCGGAATCGCCATTGATGACCTGCAAGAAAGACAGAGAAAACGGCGATCAAGTGCAACAGGAACTGAAAGCGCAGGATGACTGTCGAAGAAAACCTAGATATAGGGTTTTCCTGAATATGAATCGATAATCTCCGTTCCACGAAAAGAAAACAATTCTTCGAACTGAGGTCGACGAAATAAATTATAGATAAATAATTCGTCAATCTCATCCAGAAGAAATGAAAATAGTTCGTCGAACTCCGCTCGACGAAATATCTTCTGAAGCAAAGTTCGTCGATCTCCAGTCGACGAAAATTGTTTCCACACAGAGAATTCGTCGATCTCCGTTCGACGAGCATCTCTCAAACTTTCCCTAATTCGTCGAACTCCGTTCGACGAACTCTGGAAAATTCGTCGAATGCAGACAGAAATTAATTTAACTCTTCTCCATTGATCATTCCCAGTTGATTTATAAAGAACAGATGATTTTTCTCATCCAAGGGTTTGGTGAAAATGTCTGCTCTCTGTAAATCAGTAGGAATATGGATTAGGTTAATTTTCTTTTTGTCTACACTATCTCTAATGAAATGATGTCTTATATCAATATGCTTAGTCCTACTATGGTGAACTGGATTCTGTGCTATAGCAATAGCACTAGTATTATCACAAAATAATGTTGAATTATTTAAGTTGACACCATAGTCTAGGAGTTGGTTTTGTATCCATAACATTTATGAACAGCAGCTGCCAGCAGCCATGTATTCTGCTTCTGCAGTTGATGTAGACACAGATGTTTGCTTTTTACAAAACCACGAGACAAGTCTCATACCCAGGAACTGGCAAGTTCCAGAGGTACTCTTCCTGTCCACTCTACATCCAGCATAGTCAGCATCTGAGTATCCAGTTAACTCAAACTCTGACTCTACAGGATACCAGAGTCCTAGATTAGGACAACTCTTTATATATCTCAAAATTCTTTTTAAGAAAATAAGGTGAGATTCTTTGGGGTTCACTTGGAACCTAGCACAAAGGCATGTGGCAAACATGATATCAGGCCTGCTAGCTGTTAGGTATAATAGGGAGCCAACAATTGCCTTATAATGCTTCTGATCTACAGGTTTCCCTGCTGCATCAGAATCCACAACAGCATTGGTAGCCATAGGTGTTTTCATTCCTGAAGCATCACCCATCCCAAACTTCTTAATAAGCTCTTTAGCATACTTAGCTTGGGAGAGGAAGATACCATCAGGGAGCTGCTTCACTTGGAGACCAAGGAAGTAGGAAAGCTCACTCATGCTACTCATCTCAAATTTGGAATGCATGAGGTCAGCAAACCTCTTGCATAATTTTGGATCAGTAGACCCAAAGATGATGTCATCCACATATATTTGTACTAACAAGATTTGGTCCTTATGATGTCTAGTGAAAAGAGTTTTATCTATGGTTCCTCTTGTAAATTTATGCTCTAAAAGAAAGCTTGCTAAGGTCTCATACCAAGCTCTTGGAGCTTGCTTTAAACCATAGAGAGCTTTATGCAATTTAAATACAAAAGAGGGTTGAGTTAGAGAGATAAAACCTGGAGGTTGTTCCACATAAACCTCTTCTTGAAGCACTCCATTCAAAAATGCACTCTTGACATCCATTTGGAAAACTTTGAATCTCCTGTGAGCTGCATAGGCAAGGAGAATTCTTATGGCCTCTAACCTTGCAACAGGGGCAAAGGTTTGGTCATAGTCAATTCCTTCCTCTTGCCTGTAGCCCTGAGCAACAAGCCTAGCCTTGTTTCTCACAATGTTTCCTTGAGCATCAAGCTTGTTTCTGTAGACCCATTTGGTTCCAATAACTGGGTAGTTGAGAGGTCTTGGAACCAAATCCCAAACTCTACATCTCTCAAACTGATTTAGTTTCTCTTGCATTGCAATTATCCAGTGGGGATCTTGCTCAGCTTCATGGATGGAGAGAGGTTCAATCTGAGAGAGAAAACAGGCATGCATCAAGTCTTGGTTGAGTTGATGCCTTATCTGTACACCTGCTGAAATGTCTCCAATCACTTGAGATCTGGGGTGATCTCTAAGTGTGACAAGATCAGTGGGTGGAGTTTGTTCAGCAACAGCTTCTATAATTAATTCCTCTTGAGGAATGTTATTAGCTGTTGAGGGAAGTTCAGCCACTTCCATTTGAATTTCTTCTTCACTGTCTTCAGCAACCTGTGGAGAAGGATGTGTTGACACCTCTTGGGTAAGGTTTAGTCCATCCAAAAACTCATACAGTTGTGGAACCTGCAAAGAGCTATTGGTAGAAATCTCTTTCTCCTTATAAGACATGTTAGCTTCATCAAAAGATACATGGACTGACTCTTCAATTTTAAGAGTGGATTTATTAAAAACCCTATAGGCCTTGCTTACTTGGGAGTATCCTAGAAAAATCCCTTCTTCAGCCTTAGCCTCAAACTTTCTAATGTATCTTTTGTTGTTTGTGTGAATATAATATATGCAACCAAAAACTTTAAAATATGTGATTTTAGGTTTCTTTTCTTTAAGCAATTCATAGGGGGTCTTATTTTTCAGCTTATGTATAAGGCTTCTATTCAGGACATAGTTAGCAGTGTTTACAGCTTCTGCCCAAAAGGATAGAGGCATGTAAGCATCTGCCAATAATGTGCCTGCAGCTTCAATGAGTGTCCTATTTTTCCTTTCAGCTACCCCATTTTGTTGGGGAGTTCTAGGAGCTGAGAAGCACTGCCTGATACCTTCCTTCTCACAGAACTCATGCATAAGAAGAGACTCAAACTCTGTGCCATGATCACTTCTGATCAATGCAACATGAGTAGAGAACTCAATCTGTATGGTCCTGAGAAAATCTGTAAGAACCTTGAATGTATATGACTTAGTTCTCAGAAAGGTCACCCAACTGAATCTGGAGAAGTTATCAACAATCACTAAAGTGTAAGACTTCCCTCCTAGGCTTTGTACTGCAATGGGTCCAAATAGGTCCACATGAAGCAAATACAAAATCCTAGGTGAATCACTCTTATTAATAGATTTGAAACTAGTTTTAGTTTGCTTGCCTAATTGACAAGCCCTGCAAAGGTTTTCCTTCTTGTAGGGGCCAGAAGGTAAGCCTCTAACAAGGTTTTCTTTAGATAACCTAGCAATATTTTTAAGGTTTACATGACCTAATCTTTTATACCACAACTCATTTTGGTTACTAGTGAGATTGAGTAAACAAACATCAGTTTTGGCAGAAATAAAATCTACTAGATATATGTTACCTTGTCTAGTTCCAATTAAAACAGTTTTATTTTCATTATTAATAATAGAACAAGAGGTAGAGTTAAAGTGTACCTGATAACCTTCATCACATAATTGGCTTATGGATATTAGGTTATGTTTGAGTCCTCTTACATATGTTACTCTCTTGAAGGTAACTGTTCTAATCTTTACTGCTCCATATCCTTCAGACTGGCCACTATTTGAATCACCAAAGATCACCTTTGGTCCTAGCTTGGACTTGTAATTTGATAGATTGTCCTTGCTGCCTGTCATATGCTTGGAGAAACCACTGTCCAAGTACAAGGTCTGACTTACCCTTGGACAGCTCTTTACCTGAAATGAAAAACAAAATTAATTGTTCTTGACCCAGGTTACCATGGGTCCTTTATTTGGTTGAAATGAAAAGCTGGATATAACTGACAAAGTAGGTTGAGATTTATAACCTAGAGGGTGATATCTCCTAGGTGGAATAACCCAATCAGCTACTGGATTGAATGGTTTATTAGCTTGCTTAGAATTTCTGTAAGAGAAATGATTTATGTTTGGTCCTTCTGGGTTTGACGAATTCTTGTAAGTTCGTCGACCAGAGTTCGACGAATAGGGCTGAGATCGTCGATCTCTGCTCAGAGAATGACAATAGTCATTTTCTGTGCCCCATGTTCGTCGACCTCTGCTCGACGAACCATATAAAGTTCGTCGATCGCAGTTAGACGAGTTGTTATTACTGAAGTTTGCGTTCAGCGTTCGTCGATCTAGGTTCGACGAACGGGCCACATTTCGTCGATCTGGGTTCGACGAATGCTGCTGAACCTCGTTTTTAATAGCTGTTTTCTGATTTTTATTGCTCTTGTCTATGGGTTTTGGATTATTTTCAGACATTGGTTTGTTTATTATCTTCTCTTTTCCCTTGGCAGAAACAAATTTAATGGGTGTGGTAAGAATATTTTTCTTAATTATGGGGCAAACCTGATGAAGCACCCAAGCCAAGCTTGCCATTTAATCTGGCATTTACTGTGCTTGTTATGTCCATCAGCTTGAGACTTCTTCCATTGAGAGATTGCTCAAGTTGTTTGGCCTCACATAAATCAGATTTTAATTTAATTATCTGCTCATGTGCTAAAGTTAGTTGATCTTTTAGTTTAAAATTTTCTGAGTTAACAGATTCAAGATTTACTAGTTTTTCTCTAAGGGTTTTTATTTCTTTCTCTGAACTAATTAAATCTAAACACATAGCCTTGAATTCAATTTTAAAGGAATCAAAATTAAAATTAAAACTAGAAACAACCTGATCTGCCTCTGAGTCTGAGGCTGCCTCATCTTCAGATTCACCTTCTGATCCTGAACTGCTCCTGGAGGCATCAATTGCCATAAGGCAAACCTCCTTGGATCTTGCTTCTTCCTCTTCTTCACTTGAGCTGGAAGAGGATGATTCTTCTTCAGTATCACTTCATGTTTCAGCAACAAAGCCTTTGTCTCTCTTTTTGTACTTGCTGGAGGAGGGTCTGCTGCTGTGTTTTCTCCTGGAGTCCTTTTCTCTGCTTTTCTCCTTCTTCTGGCTTTCTGGACATTCAGAGATGTAATGTCCAGGCTTTCTACATCCAAACAATACAACCTCCTTGGTTGGTGTCTTGTCATACTTAGGCTTATCATCCTGCCTGGATGATTTTCTTTTGAAGTCCTGTCTAGCCATCTTATAAAATCTTTTTGCAAAGAGGCTCATTAGTTCTTCATTGGATGTTGAGGTCTCACTTTCCTCTGATGCTTTGAAAGCTATGCAGTGATCTTTTCTCCCTGGAGTTGTTTCTTTCTGTTCAGCTGCTTCTCTTGACTTAACCAACTGCTCATAAGACTTTAGTTTGTCTAGTAGAGATTCAGTTGATATCTCATTTAGGCTTCTGGCTTCTTTGATAGGCCAGATTCTTGAATCCCAAGAGCTAGGGAAGCACATCAAGATTTTGTCATTCACCTCTATCTGGGTGATGTCTTTATCCAAGGTTTTAAGCTCATTGATGATTGAGCTCAACCTATTGTACATTTCAGCAACTGATTCAGCCTCATCCTTCTTGAAATTCTCATACAGGGATATGGGATTTGATCTCCTGTCTTTCCTTTCATCAGCTGAACCAGCTACCATTTGGTTAAGGGAGCTCCAAATGGCCTTGGCTGAGGTGCACTCAG
This sequence comes from Platanthera guangdongensis, assembly GCA_039583875.1. Classification (NCBI taxonomy): domain Eukaryota; kingdom Viridiplantae; phylum Streptophyta; class Magnoliopsida; order Asparagales; family Orchidaceae; genus Platanthera; species Platanthera guangdongensis. Next base: position 47,008,526 of record CM077166.1, read on the forward strand.
CCAACTTTTGAAATTTTGGCTTTCTTGTAGGCATCATTATTATCTGGAGGAGGTACTGCAGTCATGGTTATAGAGGTGCTTGGAGAAGCTACAGGTGCTGGAGGTACTCCTGTCAAGATGGAAGAAAAAATATCTTCATTAATAGAATTCTTGTACAGTTTGATTTTTGCCTTCCAGATGGCAAATCTGTTAAGATTGCATACTGGGGGTCTGATGCTTGCATAATCTTTGTTTTGAGCCATTTCTGTGAAGAAATAAATCTAATAAAGGAAATAAAACAATCAGATCTAACAAGAGGGATCTTTATGGTTCAGGTGTTAGCATGTACAACCAATTAACCTCTTAAGGTGTGGTAGTTTAACCAACCTGCTAAGGTGTGGAGTTTAACCAACCTGGTAAGGTGTGGAGTTTAACCAACCTGGTAAGGTGTGGAGTTTAACCAACCTAGCTCTGATACCAATTTAAAGTGAAGGTTAGATCTGAAATACTCTAGAGGGGGGTGAATAGAGTATTGTACTCTCTACAAACTTTTTACAACTTTTGCTGTAATCCTAGGTGAACAGGTTAGCAAATAAAGTAATAAGCACAACAACCTAGTAAATCCCAGAACACAGCCAAAACAAAAGAAAAAGGGAAACCAGACGACACAAGAAATTTATAGTGGTTCCCCAACCTGGGTACATCCACTCTTCTACCACCCAGGTAGGAATCCACTCAGATTTTTGATCAGGTGCCTGACACCAATGAGCTTTTGTTCAGGTGCTCAAAAACCAAAACCTCAAGTCTTTTGGTAGGAGACTTGCAATCAGGAATAATTTTGAAGGGACTTAAAACCCTGTACAGAAGATGGAAAAGGGGTGATGGTGTCTTCTCTTTCTCAATAACAACTGAGAAGACTTGTGGATTGATTTCAGCAGATTGCTCCCCCTGAGATCTTGAATGGATCAGGAAATCTGGAGCACTGCTTCAGGGTGACAGGTTTTCAAAGACTGATTGCCTTGACCAGAGATTGCTTCAGAAACTTCTTTGACAGATAGAGTTTGTTGTCCTTCTGAAGTTGTCCTACAGGATTGAAGGAAGAAGACTCTTGATGGAGATTGAATGTTCTTCTTCTTCTTGATGATGTTCTCTGGCTTAGGCTGATTGTAGAAAAGAACTTTAGATTTCTGTAAGACTGTTCTTCAGTGCAATGTCTGTCTGCGTCTGTGTGTTTGTCACTGCTTAATCTTTTCTTCTTTTTGTTAACTGACTGAAGAACACATTCGAAATTAGAATCCTTGAGCAGTAAATGCAGTCGGCCTGGGAAGGAAGCGACAATCAATGAATTCCCTAACTGTCCCATGGAAAAACGGCATGTAATAATCCATGATCAATGCTCGTTATAACAGTAACATTCCGAGAAGATTGAGCATTAATTACTCAGGAATCATCGCCAAGAAAAGGGACGGGAAACTGGAGAAGACCTAAGTCTGGGATCGTTGAACGAAGAACAAAAATTGTCGAGCTGAGTTCACAGTTCGTCGAGCTGAGCTGATAGTTCGTCGAGCTGAGCTGATGAGTTCGTCGACCAGACAATAGCAATTAGTCTTCAAGGGAAACTTGTTAATTCTGCTACAATATTCGTCGAACTGACAATCTTCATTCGTCGAGCTGACAATCATCATTCGTCAAACTGAGATCCAAATTCGTTGACCGAAGAATGATTGTGGACTTAGAATCTGAGAAGTCTCTGACTGATAAGAGTTCAAATCGTAGAGCAGAAATCGTCGAGTACAGTACTGAGTTCGTCGACCTGACAAGTTGAGAATTTGAGGTCCAAGTTCGTCGAGCTCAGAATCTTATTCGTCGACCAAAGCCTGAAGTTGGACTTAGAAAAAATCTAGAGTTACCCTGACTTTAGCTTGTTGAATTATCCCAGGTTTCGTCGAACAGAGAACGAAGATCGTCGAGCTCAGCACAGAGAAATATCTCAAGATCGTCGAGCTCAGAACGCCTTTCGTCGACCTGAGTTCGACGAACGTCGAACTCATTTTACTTAGTCTGGAAATCTTCTAATTCTTGAGTCTCTGATGGTCTTGTTGATAGTTGGTCCATCTGATATTGACTCTAAGGACTTGACCTAGACTCTAGAACAAACAATTGACCCTGGCTATACATGTTGGGTCACATCCTAAGTTAGTGAACCTAGCCCAAATCAACTAGGGATCCAACAAACTCCCAACGAGATCTATCTACGACTTCGAAGACTTGAGCCGAAGCTTTCATCTTCGCTTCTCTACCTCTAAGAAGAGAAAGAAGAGTCCCGAGTCCATCTTCCTGATAAGACAGAGGGCAGAAGAGTCATTGGCCCAATATGTGGACATGTTCCAAGAAGAGATCCTGGACATCCAGGAAATGTCGTGGTATGCCCTTCAGATGGCATTTATAGTGGGGTTGCGTGAGGGGTTCTTCAAGATGAGTCTGACCCGAAAGGCCCCCTTATCCTTCAAGGAGCTAATGGAAAGGGCGGCAGAGGAGATAGCAACTGAGGCGGCCAACCCGACATTTATCAAGAAGTTGGCAAGGTTAACAGAGGCAGAGTCGAAGGAGCACGGTGGCTCGAGGCATCAGGAGGGGAGAAGGAGAGAGGAGCAGGGAGATAAGGGACTCCAGGGACCTCAAGAAGGTCCGGAGCCAGGTTGGAGGCAATGGGGAGGACCCGTTCAGGGTCCAGGAAGAGGTCTCATCAAAGGTAGGGGTATTTTCATGGAGGCCAAAGGAGGTTCAACTTCCAAAGGCAAGCCCCTAGGCAGCTCCTACCCCCACCGCAGCAAGCGATGGTGATCGGTCGAAGGGATAGGAGGAACCGCGCAGGAAGAAGAAGAGTTAGAGTAGAGTTACCCTACTGTGAGTTCCACCAGGAGGAGGTCCATGGAATAACTACTTACCCCGAATTCCTGGAGTTGAGAAGGACAAGAGCTCCGGCACCACAGCCCCAACAGCCCCAATAATTTCAAGATCTAGTGCGGATTAAAGAAGTCCAACCTATGGCGATAGGGGAGAGAAGTGAGGACATGGTTGATGTGGGCAACCAGGGAGGGATTCGATGATGTACGAGGGAAAAGGGAGGTAGGGAAGAAGCGGATTGTCTCTTGTAATGAACTTTGCTTGCGTTGTATCAACTATAATTGATCACAGGGACCGCCAGAAAACATTTGTGATTCATAAAAAGCCCCGAGATGATTTCGTTGACCAGACTCCCACTAGCTGGCAGGGCTGGTTGATCTCTCGGAGGGGTGAGTTAACCTTACCTCGGGATGATTCCGCTGACCAGGCTCCCACTAGCTGGTAGGGCAGGTTGATCTCTCGAAGGGATGAGTAGACCTTGCCCCGAGATGGCTCTGCTGACTAGGCTCCCACTAGCTGGCAGAGCAGGTTGATCTCTTGGAGGGGCGAGTAGACCTTAGCCCGAGATGATTCCGCTGACCAGGCTCCCACTAGCTGGCAGGGAACGTTGATCTCTCGGAGGGGTGAGTAGGCCTTACCCCGAGATGATCCCGCTGACCAGACTCCCACTAGCTGGCAGGACAGGTTAATCTCTCGGAGGGGTCGGTAGACCTTACCCCGAGATGATTCCACTAACCATGCTCCCACTAGTTGGCAGGGTAGGTTGATCTCTCGGAGGGGTGAGTAGACCTTACCCCAAGATGATTATGCTGACCAGGCTCCCACTAGCTGGCAGGGCAGGTTGATCTCTCGGATGGGTGAGTGAACCTTACCACTAGATAATTCCGCTGACCAGGCTCCCACTAGCTGGCAGGGCAGGTTGATCTCTCGGAGGGGTGAGTGGGCCTTATCCCGAGATGATTCCCTGACCAGGCTCCCACTAGCTAGCATAGCAGGTTGACCTCTCGGAGGGGTGAGTGGGCCTTACCCTGAGATTGCTCCGCTGACCAGGCTCCCACTAGCTGGTAGGGAAGGTTGATCTCTCGGAGGTGTGAGTAAACCTTACCCCGAGATGAATCCGCTGACTAGGCTCCCATTAGCTGACAGGGCAGGTTGATCTCTCGGAGGGGCAAGTAGGCCTTACCCCGAGATAATTCTGTTGACCAGGCTCTCACTAGCTGGTAGAGCAGGTTGATCTCTCGGAGGAGTGAGTAGGCCTTACCCCGAGATGATTTCGCTGACCAGGCTCCCACCAGCTGGCAGGGTAGGTTGATCTCTTGGAAGGATGAGTATCCCTTACCTCGATATGATTCTGCTGACCAGGCTCCCACTAGCTGACAGGGCAGGTTGATCTCTCAGAGGGCTGAGTGGCCCTTACCTCTAGATGATTCCGCTGACCAGGCTCCCAATAGCTGGGAGGGCAGGTTGATCTCTTGGAGGGGTGAGTAGCCCTTACCCAGAGAATATTCCATTGACCAGGCTCCCACTAGCTGGCAGGGCAGGTTGATCTCTTAGAGGGGTGAGTAGCCCTTACCCCGAGATGATTCTGCTGACCAGGCTCCCACTAGCTGGTAGGGAAGTTGATCTCTCGAAGGGGTGAGTAGGCCTTAACCCCAAGATGATTCCACTGAATAGGCTCCCACTAGCTGGCAGAGCAGGTTGATCTCTCGGAGCGGTGAGTAGACCTTGCCCCGAGATGATTCCGCTGACCAGGCTCCCACTAGCTGGCAAGGCAAGTTGATCTCTCAGAGGGGTTGAGTGCACCTTACCTCGAGATGATTGCACTGACCAGGCTCCCACTAGCTGGCAGGGCAGGTTGATCTCTCAGCAGGGTGAGTGGACCTTACCCCGAGATGATTCCGCTAACTAGGCTCGCACTAGCTGGCATGGCAGGTTGATCTCTCGGAGGGGTGAGTAGGCCTTACCCCGAGATGATTCCGCTGACCAGGCTCCCACTAGCTGGTAGGGCAGGTTAATCTCTCGGAGGGGTGAGTAGGACTTACCCCAAGATGATTCCGCTGACTAGGCTCCCACTAGCTGGCAGGGCTAGTTGATCTCTTGGAGGGGTGAGTAGGACTTACCCCGAGATGATTCCGCTGACCAGGCTCCCACTAGCTGGCAGGGCAGGTTGATCTCTTGGAGGGGTGAAAGACCTTACCCCGAGATGATTCCGCTGACCAGGCTCCCACTAGCTGGCAGGGCAGGTTGATCTCTCGGAGGGTGAGTAGACCTTGCCCCGAGATGATTCTACTGACCAGGCTCCAATAAGCTGACAGGGCAGGTTGATCTCTCGAAGGGGTGAGTTAACGTTACCCCGAGATGATTCCGCTGATCTGTCTCCCACTAGCTGACAGGGCAGGTTGATCTCTCGGAGGGGTGAGTAGACCTTACCCCGAGATGATTCGGCTGACCAGGCTCCCACTAGCTAGCAGGGCAAGTAGATCTCTCGGAGGGGTGAGTAGACCTTGCCCCGAGATGTTTCCGCTGACCAGGCTCCCACTAGTTGGCATGGCAGGTTGATCTCTCAGAGGAGTGAGTGAACCTTACCCCGAGATGATTCCGCTAACCAGGCTCCCACTAGCTGGCAGGGCAGGTTGATCTGTCAGATGGGTGAGTGGGCCTTACCCCGAGATGATTCCGCTGACCAGGATCCCACTAGCTAGCTGGGCAGGTTGATCTCTCGGAGGGGTGAGTAGGCCTTACCCCGAGATGATTTCGCTGACCAGGCTCCCACTAGATGGCAGGGCAGGTTGACCCATCGGGGAGGCTGTGTTTTCTACCTCGAGGCCGTCTCGTCACCCTGGCTCCCATTAGCTGGCATGACAGGTTGACCGCCACGGGAGGCCAAGTGTTTTTGCCTCCAAGAAGGCTACGCAGCGAATACGTTGGGTTGGATATTTCTTTTCGAGCGTGGAACTCGCTCGAAAAGAGCAGGGATTGTGTACAACCCTATATTCGCGAACGGGGGGCCCCAAATAAGGCGTGGGGCCTAGTGCGCATTTTTAAGCTTTTTGGTAGTTTTGCACTCCTTGAGGCCAATTTTGGTGGATCTGCAGGATATACTAGTAGGTGGAGGAAAAATCTGCTTCCCCCTGGCCCCTTTTACAGGGCGGGTGCGGCGAGTTGGCTAGCACCCTCCCCGGCTTGCTAGGTGTGGGGTAGGAGCAGCGGGACCGACCGAAGGCCGCGGTCTCGCCCCTGCGCCTCGGCCTGGCGGTGCAAGACCGGTTAGAGGCCGCTTTCTCGCCTCCTGCACCCCGGCCTGGCGGGGCGAGACTAGCCAGAGGCCGCAGTCTCGCCTCCTGCACCTCGTCCTGGCGGGGAGAGACCAGCTGGAGGCCGCGGTCTCGCCTCCTGCACCTCGGACTGGCGGGGCGAGACCAGTCGGAGGCCGCGGTCTTGCCTCCAGCACCCTGGCCTGGCGGGGCGAGACCGGTCGGAGGCCGCGGTCTCGCCTCCTGCACCCCGGCCTGGTAGGGCGAAACCGGCCGAAGGAATATGACCTCACCCACAGCTCCCGGTTGTTCTACGGGACTCGCCCGCTCGCCCGGTACCAAGGTGAGGGGCATGGCTCCGCCTCTTTTCACCCCCAGACCTCTTTTGGTCATGTTTTTACTGTTGTGGACCTGGGGGTGGAATTACCTCTTTCCCCCCGGGTGTGGATGTTTTCTATTGGCCCAGGACCTATTTGTTTTGGGGGTATTTCTAACTTTTTGGCCCCTAGGTTTGAGAAAACTATAAATAGACCCTTAGGGGTGCCTTAGAGGACATCACTTCTTGATACTTTTCTTCATCCTCCAAGGCACCTAGCTCGGCATTGGTTAGGGAGGGGGAGATCACCAAGGTCTTCCGGGTGTGAGGAGGGACCTCCACGCTAGAGCCGAGGGTCTGTTCCTAGTTTCCTGAGACTTTGACCTATGACATTCTCTTGAGTGTAGTAAGTGTGAGTTCACCCTTTTTTAGGGACCCTGAACTCCACAGAGACCGATCTCTCGGTTTCAACAGTATATGTTTTCTTATATTTGTTTATTTATTCACTCATATTATATGATAATTGATTTTATTCGGTTGGATGCAGTGAGAAAACAAAAACGAGAAGGAAAAGAAGATAATACCTTGGGCTTATAGGAAGAATCTATTGACATCTTGATTGAATCAATGCAACATCTCAATGACCATATTGCAGTCGAAGAAGATTATCCAACATAATTCAGCTATACTACTTTTGTTTTAAATACATGAAACCTCAATACTTGTTTATGTTGCATAATTGTTTTTGTTGATTTTACTTTTTCAATTTCCCAATATTATGTTGAATAATTACTCTTGAAGATCACCAACTAATCTCCTAGGAGATTTGGCCAAGTTCTCAACAAGAGAATTTTGGGCATACAGCTACCAAAATTAATTATCGTCAGAAATTACCTCTATTAATAATAAATTTAACAATTACAATATAAAAGGTCATAATAGAGAATATACCCATGGATTTGGAGTAACATAAAGAAATAGCATGCATACTTTGTTGTCCTTGTCTCTTAGAATTTCCAAATTTTTGGTGAATGCATCAACATGACAATCAGACACATATCTGGATGTAAAGAGATCATTCATCGATTCCCTAAGCTGACTATATTCCACCACCTAAATGCAATATGATTCCAAAAATATAAGTTCAAATTATTTCAAATATAATATCAAATTTTAATATAAAATTTAAATTGCACTTCAAATCATAATTTTATAACATACTTAGATGGAAAGATGTTTGTTCTAGAGTGGATATGAAATCCCTCTGCTCTTGAGTAAAAAACATTTTGCCCAGATAATCTTCAAGATAGTTATCAATTGCTTGCTCTTTATCAGTAGAAATCCTTACAACTTTATATGGTGAGTCTTCTAGATGTTCAATATCAACATGACATGTGGGAGAGCCAAGCATGGGAGAAGATGATTGTGACCTATAGATTAGATTATCGACACGATCACTTAATGAATCGAATTTACAATTTAGGCATTCTAATTTTTTATATAAACTATCACTTAATGCATTAATTTTACTATCAAAAAATTGAAATTAGAGGGAAGGGTTTATTCTCGAGGAGGTGATGAGATTGTTATGGAGGATCTTTTGGAGGAGGTGAAGGTGGCTGATGTGAAATGTCTTTTGGAGGAGGTGAAGCTGGATGTGGTAATGATGGACCCTCCAACAACTCGAACCTCTTTTGTCACAAAGGAATGGGAGCGAGGTGCTTTCTCTTAGACTTGAGAGAGGAGGGTTGATTACTATTATTGGAACATAAATCCAACTCTTTATGAGTTATGTCTGTCATCTCATCCAATACCTACAAGCGCAATTTAAACATTTGTTAATATAAGTTGTGATATAAATTGACTATTCACAACGAGATATTAATTAGAATAACATAACTACTAATCTACTCATCAAACATGTTAAGTGCAGTGATCAATAATTCCATCACTGTAAACGAGACTTTGTTGGACCATCCCAAAAGTCTTGATCTCTGATTAGGAAAATGTGAAGGAATGCTTGTAGTATGCTTTAAGAACCAAATCTGTAAACATAATTAAGATTTAGTTAGAAACACTAAAATAAAGATATAATATATCAGAGTTTAACATGTAATACACTTGATAATGCATAATTTAGCTTAAAATATCAAAGCAAAATATCAAATTTTCATATATAAAATATATATTTTCTCCTAAAAAATAAAAAAATCATAAAAAACCAAAAAAACTTAATATCTTCTTATTTTATCAGAAAATTTAAATTTTATAAATTTTTTAGAAAATTCCAAAATATAAAAAAATAGTACTACATATTTTTTCTACTATTTTATTTTCTAATATTTAAAAAAAATAAAAAAGATGATATTCAAAATCCAAATAAAATATGAAAAGCTTAGAAAAAATCAAAAATATAATAAATCCTTGCTTAGCTTTTTATTATTTTCAGAAATTTAGTTTATTTATTTATAAGCATTTTATTATTTTTATTTTTATTTTTTTATTTATCATGGTTTGATAGATCTAATTTTTAGGTGATTTAGTTTTATGAAATATCTTAAGATTTTAATTCGTTTAGAGCAATTTCTTTACCACTTTTTTTCATATATTCTAAGTAGTTTCATTTTGTAGTAGTTTTGTTTAACATCTTTAGATTTTAATTATATCTACTTCTTGCTTTTAGATTCTTAGGAAATTTAAATTTATTATAATTGCACTCTAGTATTTTAGTTTAATATGGAATTTGTTTGGTTTGTTTAACCCTTTAGGTGATTACCTATAGCCATCCCTAATTATATGCACCCTTGCTATGCAGAATATTATGAAAAGATTATGTCATGAAAAATAAGCGTAAAAAATTCATCATTTCTCTAAACATATACTAAAAGAAAACAAATGTTTGAGGTGAGAGAATGAAATTCATCACCTCTAATCAAAGTTCTCTTTATATGCAATGTTTGCCCAATCCCTTTTAGCCAATATAACTGTTTTTAGATTTAAATTAAAATATTATGAGAGCTTAAGTAGTAGATTGTATTTTTCTTTTAAGTTTCTTTTAAGTTTGAGTTTTTATAATTTTAATCTAACTTAGTTTGCAAATTACTCAATCTTGCTTGCTACTTAAATAATTTGAGAAACTTTTACTAATTATTTCTCTCTTTTTTTATTTTAATCTCATGATTTAGGACTTAATTTGTTAATCCCTAATTTTTTTTAGCTTTTTTATTATTTAATAAATTTTTTGTTTAATTAAAAATTTTACTAATATCTTATAAATATTTTTCATACTTTTGCTCTGGAATAGCAAAAGCTCAAGTATGAGGTATTTCATGAGTAGGATTTATACGTATTTTTAGTTAATTTTAATAAAAATTTGTAAATATTATTTCCATTTTAGTTAATAAATTGTTGGTTTTATATTGTATTCACTAATTTAGGTTTTATTTATTTTTGTAGATTTAATGTTGTTGTCGCACTCCCGACGTTTGAGAATGACATACTACTGAATTTACTACGTTGGCCAGCTCGATAGTTCAAGCAAAACACGTCCATGCAATTCAAATCTCGTCCACCCCATGCAGCTCGACTGAATTAAATATCATGCGGTCACGACAACCTACTTCCATGCAAGCTATTCCCATGCAAAATGACGCCACCTTACCCACATTATTTCATGCACATGAAACTCTTCATGTTGTTGCCTCCAAAATGGCCGAACCAAGCAAACTATATATCCTCATGATTTCATAAAATCCCACCACTTCATGTCTTCAACTCATGCATGTCATCCACGTAATCCCCAAAAAATATACTTATAAAATATACTTATAAAGTATTTCTCCATCTTAGTTGCTATCATGGCCTGCCTCCATTAATATTTTCTACTACCAATTCGTAATTCCATATTATTTATTTGTAGCAGCCGTCCATTCATTCTTCCATTTAAAATGCAACATCACCCTCACATATCTTCATTAATTTAATATGGTTGTCCATCTTCAACTCCATATTAAAACGAATTCATATGCATGCATGAGAAAAGATGTGGGCTCGAGTATATGAAGGGGTAGAAGCACTTGAATGGGACAAGTTAATAATATGGAGAGGGCGAATGAATTGAATTAATTGGGAGGTAAATATGAGGTGAGGTAGCGGGTTGTATTTTTTGAAATACGTCTTGTACATGCATTTTAAGAAAAGTATTCAACACGAAAGTTATAGATATCGTCGAGATCTACAACTTCTGTGTTGAACACTTTTCCTAAAAATGCATGTACATGACGTATTTCCAAAAGACGTGAGAAATTAGGAGAAAATGTTGTGCGACTAGCTAAAACTGTATTGCTAATAACAATCACCATAAATAATATGGAATTACGAATTGGTAGTAGACAATATTAATGGAGGCAAGCCATGACAGCAATTAAGATGGAGAAATACTTTATAAGTATATTTTTTGGGGATTACGTGGATGACATGCATGAGTTGAAGACATGAAGTGGTGGGATTTTATGAAATCATGAGGATATATAGTTTGCTTGGTTCGGCCATTTTGGAGGTAACAACATGAAGAGTTTCATGTGCATGAAATAATATGGGTAAGGTGGCGTCAATTTGCATGGGAATAGCTTGCATGGAAGTAGGTTGTCATGACCGCATGATATTTAATTCAGTCGAGCTGCATGCGGTGGACGAGACTTGAATTGCATGGACGTGTTTAGCTTGAACTATCGAGCTGGCCAACGTAGCAAATTCAGTAGTATGTCATTCTCAAACGTCGGGAGTGCGACAACAACATTAAACCTACAAAAATAAATAAAACTTAAATTAGTGAATACAATATAAAACCAACAATTTTTTAATTAAAATGGAAATAATATTTACAAATTTTTATTAAAATTATACTGAATATTATACTAAAAATACATATAAATCTTACTCATCAACACTCACAATCAAAGCATCTGTGCATCCATATATATCTCAGGGAGTCTTCTGGTACTTCATGAATTTGTCCAGGGAGAATGGGAGCACTACTAGAAAAATGAGTTATAGCTACACTTTTTTTGCCAGGGTCAAAAAATCGTAGTTAATACAATGTTATTAGCCACGATTGCAATAAGTGTGGCTAATAGTTATATTTTAGTCAGGGTTCCAAAAAGTGTGGTTAATACTAATGTATTAGCCATGAAACATTATAACCGTGGCAAAAAAAATAGAATATTTACTTTTGTTTATTTATTTTTTGGCAAATAAAACACATGCCATGACATTTTTCATTTTTGGCTCCCTCATCATTTCTTCCTGGAAATCTTTCTCATTCTCCTCTTGCTGCGCAGCCATCGATGCGCTCAAAACCTAAGTCCACCCGCAACCCTGAGGAAGAACCCGATGCCCAAGAGCGCTCCAAGAGGAGAGGGAGATGTGGGGAGAGCAAATCTGGAAGCACTCGCCGGCAACGCCACGAGCTTAGCGACCATGGAGCCGAAGGGAGAAAACCCCGAATCCCTAAAATGCGCCAAGAAGAAGGTGGGACTCGGGAGGGGGGAGGGCGACAACAGGAAGAACTATCCTGCGATGCCACGCCTTGGGTGATGGCGAGATGGAAAGGGCAAGTGCGGCTGCCCTAGAATGCTCCATTAGCGGGGACCAAGGGGATTCAGATCCTCTGGAGGTTTCGATGCACTCTGAAACCTCTCCACCATCAAAGCCCTCCCCCTCTCTACTGGCGAAGAATATTGAAGCCTTTCACCAATGCCATTGCTGATGCTAGAACACCATAGCCCCACTCTTGTCGTTGATGCATTTTCCAAGTAGCATCAAAGCTTATCGCAAGGATGACTAAGAGCGAATGCACCATGCTATAGTTCTTCTTCCTGTCATTGTTCTCGATATACCCTGGACTCTATTCAAGACGAGTACATCTTCCATCAACTTCTTATTTCCCCGCTGCTCTATCTCCATTCATGCGAAATCCCATTAGGGCGCCGTGGAATTCATCATACTAAGTCAGGAAAAATTCCAGGAGGGCTTCTGTTTGGAACCGAGGCTTCAGTGTACCAAGTGCAGGGCAAGGAGAACATGGATGCCAATGGTTGGAGCATGTTTCTCTTCGTCTGATCACATATCCATTTTATGAATCTTAAAGCTTGGGTATGGAATACGGGTCGATCTGTCAGACAAACTCCCACCATGTTTTACTTTTTACTATCATCCATGTGCTAGAATGGGTATTATGCCATATTTTTGAGTTATAACTGTGATGTAAGATAATCAAGATGCTTGATTTTTTGATTTTGTCACACTATTTCAGCGATTAGGATTTTTGGAGTTCAGGATTTTGTTTACTTTCATTGCTTTTCAAGTCATTTGCATTCTTAATGGTTGAAGGTTGGGCTCAACAAGTGGACTCTAGAACTTTCTTCCAGTACTATTTTCTTTTTGGTAATATTGGCATTATAGTAACCGTTTGAGTGCCATTACTTGTGCAACTGCACTACATGATTAATTGGTCAGGTAATGAAGTTTATAGTTAGAAAACCAAGTGATCCAAAGTATAATAAAGTAGTTGTAGATGGTCCCGATCAAATTTTGTATTTCTATGCATTTCTTGTTCCTTCAATGAATATGTTATATTTATTTATGTGTGTTTACCATCCATCGAGACATATTCAGAAAGAGAAGAATCACATTTCGAAATTTTGTTATCATCTTTGAACTTCTTTGCACTCCTCTTTGGTCTTCCTTAAAGTTTGGTGGGTAAAATATGATCTTCGTTCGACTTGATGTTGGATCCATGATTTCGCACAAAATTTTTTAATCTCCATTTGTATTGTTATACCACAGGTTAAATCTGATGTTTTTCAAAATCAAATTCTGCAAGACTTCCTTAACTTAAATCTGTGCAAACAGGTGGTTCTCGTTATTTCAGATGAAACATATCTTGTTGGAATTGAGAAAGTTTATACCCACTAATTTGTCCTCAGCTGCTTTTCCCAATATTACAATCTACAGATGTGTATTTTATGAGAATGAAGCATCGTGTAGTTCAGTTTTTTTTGGGCATGCTTTCTCTTCCTTCTGGCTCAACATACTATCCATGTTGGTGGACTGCGAGTTGAGGTCAACCCAAACAACTTCTTTGACATGTGATCATAAGACTGGCTTTATCACTGATCTTTGGATTGTTTTTAATGCCAAGTTCCAAATTTTATCATGGACTTGGTCATCATTGCACATACTTTAACTAGTTGGGATCTGTAATGGAGAGTACTCCAATTAAAATTTTTTATAATCCATCATTTTCAATGCAGGTTCAGATTTCTTTAATCAAGGCCTCCTGAAAGTGAAGGTACATGCACTTACTTAATGAAAACTACAAGGTTCTATTATTCTTCTATTCTATTTATCATCTTTATTGCATTTCACTTGATTTTTGTTCTTATCATTCAGGAGATCCATGAAATTTCCTTCAAGAACATATCATTGCTCCTTATCTACTGAATTACATGCATGCTCTTTGAACTGGAAGTTTTTGATGATATTTTATGTTGTAAGCTGCTAAAACAAGAAGTCATTTGCTATTAATCCAAGTGTTTCTCATTGGGCTCTTGTATAGGTTCTTTTAGTTTCAAATCTATGTTCATTCGAACAGTTTTTAATAAATTCTTGATCCAAGCAAATTTCTATATCAACTCATAGCTTGGGAACTTAAAATTTTATTTGCATCCAGATGCCAGTGTTACTTCCTTTAGCACTTGATGTAGCTACATCTATCTAGACTAAAGTTTTTTTATATATTGAAGGAAGTATCTACAATTGAGACTCTTATGATACAATCGACCTGGAAAGTGGCTCGAACTGCAGGTATTGATAATAAAAGCATTACTGGTACCCAGGAATCTGTAAAGGATCAATGCATCATTTCCCAGAACTCCCATTTGACTTTAGGTATTTACATTAAAGCTAATCCTGCAGAAATTATGTTTGGTAATGTGATTTATTCTGATGTTCTCTCCCTCACCCTCCTCTCTCTTGTAACCACGAGATTTTCGCACCCCAAAACCAGCTCTTCACTATATTTCTGCTAATAGAATGTTGGATCATGACAAAGGTAATGCTACTACTGTCTTAACAAGAGAAGAAATGGCAGTAATTACAACTACATGTTCAATTAAACCTTCAATCCCCAAAACATTGAATGAAGTTGTGCAAGTTTCGGTGAAAGTCCTGTCACTCAGTCAATCTCAAGCTTATCAAAGAGGTACATTTCTGTAAGAAAAACTCTTACCAATTGCACCTGTGCACCATGCTACCATGACATGATTTCAAATCCTAGCAAGAAATTTATAAGAAAGTAGTTAAGTGTTATACGTTTCTTGGACTATTAGTGTAGTTGTTGTTAGCTGTAAAAAATTTGTAAGAAAGTAGTTACTTCAATGTCGGATTATTAATAGTCAAAGATGAAGGATATGTTTTCTAGCCTATAAAGGGTTGACCTTCCAACTTGTAACATCAATTATACCTACTGTTTTCATTCTGTAAAGTGTTCTGAGGTGCTAATTTTCAATTACCGCTCCCGTTGATGCAGGAAATCATAGAGTTACTCCAGAAGTCACAAGGGATATGTGCTTGTTGGCAAGGATGATGGTAGCAAACTTGTACTTTTCAAATATTGGCTGGCTGTACTACTGATTTGGAATTTACATTTAAACATTTTCAAGTTTAATTGAATTATATGGTTTTAAAGTTATTCTGCTTTATTATAGCATCAATTTCAAAATAGAGTGATTATGACACTGAATATTTTTATTTCGCCAAGCAACTTCATATAATTGGTGCGCCTCCATTCCTCTTTTGAGACACATTAAAATCATAGGATTTATTAAAATTTGCATCTCCCATTCATCACCTTTTTCATGCTGATCCCTCATTTCAAAATATAGTGATTACAATGAGGGGAGCATATGGCTAGCATTACAGTATTTTGAATGTGTTTTTTTTAAAAAAACATAAATTAGTATTTGCCACGGCTTGTAACTGTGGCAAATAATTTTTTAAAAAAATGATGAGTTCACTTTTAGCCAGGGTTTCATACCGTGGCTAATAGTTGCATTATTTGCCACGGCCTTTTTTACCATGGCTAATACTATTTGCTACGGCCAATTCGTGGCTTAAAGGTTTTAGCCACGCCAACTTTAGCCACGGAATTTTCCCGTGGCTAGACCGTGGCTAAAACCTTTTAGCCACGGTTTTGGACTTTTTGCCAGGGAAATCTTCCCTGGCCAAAAGTCTATTTTCTAGTAGTGGAGGCAGCTTACTCAATGTACTCCTAGAATCCGGCTCCACTAGAGTTCGTGCGGGAACTCTAGGGCGAATTTCGCGCAATCTCGCTCGTCCGATTGAAATCCAACGGGCAAGTATTTTGTTAGAGGCTCTGCTCAAAGTATTCTACGAATACCACATCTATGAATGAAATGGGTATTTATAGTACTTCCAGCGTAGAGTAAGACCCTCGCATGACACGAACCCGTAAACCTATTTCGAGTCGGTCGAACTCACGAGCGGACATATATATAAATATCTAACATATTTTACATTTTTTAATATTTTAACTTTTTCTTTTCTTTGTCTTTTAGAGCACGAGAAGTCCAGTCGTTCTATTGATGTAGCGAGGGATTTTTGCGTCGTTGGATTGAGCTCCACCCTAGAGTTCCCGCACGAACTCTAGAGGATCTGGATCCATACTCCTAACCACTGCTCATTAAAAAGGAGTGTATAGCTTGGGTCCAATTATATTTTTGAGGTTCTCTGACTCGCACAACTCCCCATAAAGCTTTGGAATGCGCTCAAGACAAAAAGTGCACAAGATATGTAAGAAAAGAGTTTTCACATTTACACTACAATTGTTTTTTTCTCTATTTCAATCAACTAATCTTTCAAATTAGTTTTATTCATTGTGGAGTATGGTTTGAGTTCAAATTCAAGTTCCACCCAATGATTAGGTAAACCCAATAGTAGACATACATCATTGGGGGTAATTGTCAGCACCCTCAGACCAAAACAAAATATGTCCTTACTTCCATCATACTATGTCAGCAAGGCATATAAAAGAGGAATATTCTGTGGGACCTTTGGAGCATGGAATAAGGAGCACACATGTGAATTCTTCAAGATTTGTTCATGGTTCTCCTCCAATCGATCAACATCATTTGCAACTTACCCAGTAAACTCTAGAGGAAGAATGCTCATGATTATGTAGGAGTACGAATGCAAGGGATTTTGGAGGAAGACGGCATAGGCTCCATTTGGGGTGATTATTTTCACCAGTCAAGCGGTTACGACCGCATGAACCGGATCTTAATTAAGGTCTGGTTCATGCGGTTGTAACTGCTTGACCGGTGAAAATAAGTCCCCCCAAATAGAGCTATAGCTTATTCACTTTTTGTTACTAATCACTTGAGAAAATTGAGCGCCCAACTTATCTCCTAGGAGAGGTGCAGTTTGAATTAGGAGATAATCTGTCGGGTTTTTTATAATTTTATTAAAATAAAGTACCTACTCCCAAAATTGCATTATGTGTCACACACTGTAATAAAACCCTGAAATAGATTTAGATATAGTTCCCGGTCTAAAAAATTTCACCAGCGTGGGCTGCTAACCACACAGATATTTTTTAAAAAATTCACAAATGGAAATTAAATTAAAATTATTTGTTGTCCATATGTATTATATATTGTAACTATTAGTTACATTTATAATAAAATAATACTAACATAGCTGTCATGGTCGCATGGTTTTGAGTGAAACGTCATTCCTTCAAATTATATATTGCATCATAATTTTGCCAAAACATTTTGTATAAAAATCATAAAAATGCAGATATTTTTTATATGAGCATATTGCAAAAAAAACATTAAAAATATAGATAATTTGTTTATACTTAGTCATTTTACAAAAACAAATATTAAAAAATATTAAGAAAATGTAAAAAAATATTAGAGCGCTCGAAGCATCCCGTGTGGCCGTCAAATTTGGAACGACCTCCATGTTGCCCCAACAGTGGTATTTATAGGCATAACCCTAAATCTCAGACGATGGGTTATTGGATACCTAACAGACTAAATCAACATGTTAATTACTTGTTAATATTATTAAATATACCTCAACAATCTCCTCATATATTGTATATATTGGTATCACATAACAGGTCATTTAAAAAACTAAGAGTTGATAACAACACAAAACATGAGTTTTTCAAAAACACAAACATGAGTTTTAGAATACAGATAATTCTAAACTCAAATAAAAGGTCTCAAACAAAGCAGTAAATAAAACTGAAAACTCAAAATCATGATTGATCTATGGTCTACGCAAACAACAGATTATCGTCATCTGGGATGAAATCAACTGTCTCTCATCTATTCTCCATTTAATTTGCAAATGGTTATAATAAGAATGTCATGAGACAAATATCTATGAATTCAAACATTTGCTATCAAAAGGTAAGTGATTAGTTCTAGCGGTAAAAAAACGTAATACTCTAACTAGGAAGAAATAATCACAAATCAGCATTTCTATCTAATTTATAAAAAATTAGAAAATTGATTTCATAGAATCAAACCATGTTCTCCGGTTATTAAAATCACTACAAGAAATACCATGGTTAGCAAGGATCAAAATTCCTTTCTAATTAGCAAAATTCCTTGCTAATTTTAATTAGTTAGTAATTTAGGAACAAAAAAATCCCTAGCTAATATGCTCCTAGCTAATTTTAGCTACAAATTTATTTCTTGCTATTTTGCAAAGAATTTTTAGCTAGGTATTTTATCCTTCCTAATTTATTTCTTACTAATGTTCTGTATTTTATTTATTTAATCAAATAAAAATAATATTTATATGCAAACAAAAGAAATGACTTTTAATGATGTTTTGGTGAGAATCGAACCTTCAACCTTTTGCACATCATAAATTATACTTAACTAACTCACCTAACTAACTAATTTGTTCTAAGGGAGCGATAATTTATATATAAACACACGCCCACAGAAATATTTATATAATTATAAAGTTTATATAATATATAAAATTATATATGAGTATAAATATGTGTGTGTGTGTGTGTGTGTGTATATATATATATATATATATAATTGTGTATAGTATCTATATAATACTAAATTATATTTATATTTATATATACTTATATTACGTATTTACATAATGATGTTTCGTTGGTAATGTCGGGCGGCGGTGTTCGTGCCATTTGCTCCACAATAAAGCGAAAAAAAGCCGCAGGCCGTTGCGTCTCCATTCCCCGCCCCCAACTTCGGTCCCAGCCCTTTGTTGCTAGCCGCCACCCCCCCTAAACGAATCCCATGAGATATATTTTTTTGAAGAAAATAATTTGTCACGTCCATAAATATCTTGAAAAAAATTTGTTGCTACTTTGCAAAAACATTTGTCATAAAAAAAATTGTTGATATTTTAGCAACAAAAAATTTTGTTGCAATTTTTGCAACAAGAAAATTCATTACTATTTCTGTAGCTAAAATGAAAAAGTTTTTTCCTTGTTAAATTTGAAGATAATTAGAAAGGATTATCAAGCCTTCCTAATTTCCCTTGCTAAATCAATTTTTTCTTGTAGTGAATTATTATTAACCGTTTCACAATTATGTTATTCCATCAACTTTGGAATGATACACCAAGCTATGACTGTCATATCATCAAGTTTGGAATGATATAACCAATAATCAAAATATCATGGCACATATCAATAAATTCAGTATTCCTTTTTTGGAATGATACTTAAATATGCCTTTGAATAAAATAATTGTGTAAGACATCAAGTTTGTAATGACTGACAACTATTCATCTCTATCTTTCATCAGATACCATCTAAAATACTTCAGTGTACTCACTGTATATGCTTAAATGTAAGAAGACTACGGTTCTAAAATTTAAAATATAAGCAATGTATTAAGTCCTACTAAATGGACTATAATCACATCTCCCACGATAATTTAGTTGTTAGAAACTTACATAAGCCCATGATAAGGACATCTGCTACATTATCTTTTGATCTCACATTCAATAGGGAAATTATCCCCTAATTAGTGAGATAGGTCAACCAGGCTTGTTTCATCTTTAATTGTTTTCGATTTCTATGAACAATGTATTTGTTGCAATGGTCTTTGTGGCTTGATTATCGCAAAATATCAAAATAAAATATATTTTCAGACTCGTCATTAGTATGTCCATTATCAGATCTCTTATCCACTCCACTTTTTTTGCTGAGGTGAGAGCATAGTGTTTTGATTTCATAGAGGATAGTGCAATGCATGCCTGCCTATTTGACTTCCATGCTACTGCTGCTCCTCCTAATATAAACACAAAAATACTAGTGAATCTACTATCAACAATTTTTGAGCACCATAAGGCATCAGAATACTCCTTAAGAACAGGAGGATGTCCATTATAACATAAAGCATACTTCTCAGTATACTTTAAGTATTACATTATTCTTTCTAAGGCATCCCAATGGTCCTTCTCAGGGTTACTCGCAAATCTACTTAACATGTCGACCATAAAGGGTATATTAGGTCTAGTGTAGGTTGTAATATACATGAGACTTTCTATGAGTTTGGAGTAATCCAACTATCTAATATATGAACCTTCACTCGGTTTTTGTATATTATTGTAATTGTATGAAGTCTCAATCTTTTTATTATTATCAAAACCCCACTTCTCTAGTAGATTTCTTATATAGTGACTCTAACTCAGGGTGATATCCTTTTTAGTGAAGTTCACTTCCATTCCTGAGATGATTTTCACCACATCTAAGTCTGTCATACTAAATTTTCTCATTAAGATAGCTTTCACGTCTTCCACCTCAGATTGATCAGTACCCAGAATTAGCATAGCATCAACGTACAAACATATAATTGCAATTTTATTTGAATTTGTTCTTACGCACATACATATATCTGACAGGCTGGATTTGAAACTCATGGCTTTAGCATAAGTGTCAAATTTCTCGTGCCATAATTTAGGTGCTTGCTTCTATCCGTAGAGAGACTTAATATATTTACAGACCTTGTTTTCTAGACCATCTATGATAAACACTTCAGGTTTATGTATATAGATCTCCTCAGTCAGATCTTCATTAATAAATACAGTCTTGACATCCATCTGATGAACAGTTAAATGTTCAATAGATGCTAACGCGAGTAGAATCCTAATTGTCTCAATGTGATAAACATGTGAGTATAAATAAAAGTAGTTTATACTACTCACTAGAGTGAAGCCTTTTGCAACTAGACATGCTTTGTATTTGGCGATACTCACATCAGGATTTAGCTTCTTTTTCATGACCCACATACTACCAATAGTTTTAGACCATTTGGGCAAGTCAACAAAGGTCCAAGTGTTATTGTGCAGGAGAGAATTCATCTCATCATCTATGGCTTCTTTCCATAAAAGAAAATCCCTAGGACGCATCGCTTCCTTAAAGGTAGATGGATCAGCTTCAACTTGGTAAGTTGCAAAGTCTTTACCAAAGCTTTTAGGCACTCGTTCTCTATTAGATAACCTTTTATATGCTAAATCACTACTATCTATGGGCTCATTATCAGAGATTCTTAGTTCTTGCTCAATAGTAGTCTCAGTACTAGTCGCCGAGAGATTTGGTAGCATCAGGTTTTATCTTTAAGAAATTTATTCTCAAAGAAAATTGTATCTCTAGATTCTATTACAGTATTAGTTGAGAGATCTATAAACATGTCTATAGCACTGTCCTCTTCCCATCCTGCATAGATGTATATGTTAGTCCTAGGTCCAATCTTAGCTCTTCTATAGTCATGTATCCTAATATAAGCGATACAACCCCGGGTCTTAAGATTATCAAATTTAGGAGGTCTCTTAAACCAAATCTCATATGGTAATTGTTTCAACTTTGCATGAGGAACCTTATTAAGAATATGATTTGACATGAGGACAACTTCACCCCAATGGACCGCAGGCATACCAGTAGTCAACAACATAGAATTCAACATTTCTGTTAAAGTTCTATTTTTCCTTTATGTGATGTCATTAGATCGTGGTGAGTATGGGTGGTGGTTTCAGGGATTATGCCATTGCTGGCAAGAAAATTTCTAAACTCCCCCCGAGATATATTCTCCTCCTCTATCACTCCTTAGCTTTTTATTTTTCATATCAAGATGATTTTCAACCCTATTTTTTAATATACAAAAATTTTAAAAAGTATCATCTTTGGATTTAAGAAGATAAATGTGACTAAATGTAGAGTAGTCATCTATAAAAGTTATCAGATACTTCTGACCTGCTCTTGTGACAAAACTTTTGTAGTCACATATGTCGAAATGTATTAACTCTAGCAATTGTGTGCTCCTAGAAACCTAACTAAAAGATATTCTAGTTATCTTGTTCTGAGCACAAATCTCACATTTATCAAACTTGAGTGTTATGTCTAGGGGAATATTATGAGTTTTAGCTAGCGATAATAGTTTTCTATAGTACATGTGTCCTAGTCTTGCATGTAAAGTATTTGTATCAATCAGATTTGAACTAACTTGATATACTACTTCGTTTGCTAAACTAAGCCTATACATTCCAATAATGACATAAGCACAACCAAAATAATGCGAGTGAACTATTAAAGTACTTTACCATCATTAATGTTAAACGACATACCAGCATCACATAACATGTTAATTGAAACTAAAATGGCAGCTAATGTAGGTATAAATTTAACATTTTTCAAAATTAGAGTTTTACCTAAGGATATCAACAATGTTGCATTTCCCACCTTCAGCACTTCAGCTACTCCACCATTAGCAATAGTAACGGTCTCTTCTACTATAGTGACATCCTCCAGAAGCACAAAATTGTTGTAGATGTGGCAAGTAACACTTGAATGTAGCCACCACTCAGTACTGGCCTTGCCTTTCCAACCATGGAAATATAGTTGGCAGACGCAGTCTGAAAAACCATATTTACTTTGTTATCAGTCTTCGGTGTGCCAGATTCACCCCTTTTAGGTTACTTGCACTCAGAAGTATAATGACCCCACTTATTATAGTTGTAGCACTTGTCTTTAAATTTCTTAATTTTCCTGCTAGCGTCAGCAACTATGGGTACACTGGTGGGTGATTTAGTCTTTCCATGTATAGGCTTCTGCTTAGGATGTGTAATCATGTTAGCAGCAGACTTCTGCTTACTAACCGTCTCTATAGCGTGCCTAGTCTGGTTCTCATCCTCAATGCAAATGAAATGTTTGAGGTCTTTAAGACTAACTAGCATTTTCTTCTAATACATCTCTATTTTAAAGGAGTACCATGTCGATGGAAGCTTGAAAATGATGGCTCCTACAACAAACACATCTGGCGGAGAGATATTCTCATTATTCAGCTTGTTAACAAGAGACTCAAATTCTGTAACCTGAGGAAGTATTTCTCTGTCATCAGTGAAGGTGAGGATATAATCACGACAAAAATCTTCGTTGTTGATCCAATATTCCTCATCCTGTCCTCTTTTAAAAGACTCAAAATCGGACTGCACATCATAGAAGATGTTCAAATATTTCATGTTAAACTGTGTGTTCTGCTTCCAGACATTAAACTCTGAGTTGGAGAATTTCTCTAGTTTGATCATTGGAACAGGATAATTTCCCTTCGACATTGTCTTTCCAAATTTCTGAGTTCCACTAGTAAACTAAAACATAAGAAAAAATTAGAAAGAGGTCACCTGAGTCGCGGAGATGATGAGTTCTTCAGATCCAATCTAGTAATATTGTTTTGCTCCTACAAGCGGCAATGCTCCGTAAATACAAGAGATTCCAAGGCAATGTTGGGCGCAAGCAAGAGATCCCGTGACAAACCTGGTAAGAAAACAAGATCCTTTGAGCAATTAGATGAGTCAGCAAAGCTTTAATCTCATAACTGAAAACCAAACAATGAATTGGTCCAGAAGCTCTTGGTAACTACATGAATGAAAAGATCAAAGCTTGCAAAGGCTTCTTATGATATGAATCGGGAGAAATTGAAATTTCTTGGAATTGGAATAGCATTACTATGATCCTTCTTTGTCTTGAATAACCTCCTAGGATGCTATAATCGGAAAATAGAGACAATATTTTCTTCCAACTATAACGACACTAAGATGGATTATTAATGACTCCACAAACTGCTATTTCAGATCTGCCACAAGATTCTTCTGAGGATCAACCCAGCAAAACGACGACAGATGAATCAAAATCCTTTTTATTTATTCCTCTGCCACGGGAACGATCGACGACAGGAACTCTCTTCCTCAGCCGAATCGGGAAATAAAATTCTCCTCCTCAACATACAACGGTGCATGATGGAAGGGAAAAAAACTTCCAGTCGGCGATTGCGAGCGAGAAATAGCAGATTGGGAAAAAGAACCTCGCACGAAGAACATGAAAATCACACAGAGAAAACTTGTCGGAGACGGTTTTCCTTGCTTGGCGAGAACGACGGGCTCTGGTACCTAATCAGAAGAGATGGCGTCTGGAACACGAGCAGTTCGTGATTTTTCCTCGTGTTTCTGAGCGGCGCATGCGAAAACAATCGGGATCCGTACGGAGAAAATGAAGATAGGAAGGCCGACGGGAGCATCAGGCTTTTCCTCCAGAGATCTACGACAGCGACTGTGTTCTTTTCCCAGTCGACGGCGGCGCAGAGCACAAAACAAGCGGCAATCCCACAAAGAACAGGAAAAAGGCGCAGAAAAACTAAGCGGCGGCGCTTGTTCACACAAAAACAAGAGCGGTGCACGTTTTTCGGGAGAGGGGATAGGGCACAAAAAACGTAAACTTCTAGAATATTATAGCGCTCGAGCATCCCGTGTGGCCATCAAATTTGAAACGACCTCCACGTTGCCCCCAGCAGGGGTATTTATAAGTGTAACCCTAAATTCCCGACGACGGGTTATAGGATGTCTACCGGATCCAAATCAACCCATTAATGGCTCGTTACCATTATTAATGAAAGATATGGTACCTAAACACCTAGAGGGGGGGGGGTGAATAGGTGACCTAATCCTTTTCTAACTTTTGTTTGGCAGTCAACAGTTTATAACACAGATTTCTGAATAAGTTATCACAGCACACAGCAATTCTCAACACAGTACAATCACAGCACAGAATACACAAGATTTTATAGTGGTTCCCCAATCTTTGGGTACATTCACTTTCCCCCTTCGCCTATCTAGCAGTGTACTAGATTCGGCCAAACTTCTCCACTAGCTCAGAACCCAACAAGGTTCCTACCTCAGGCCCAAAGCCTTACACTCAGCCAAAAGGCCTACACTCAGCCACCCAGGCCTACACTCAGCCAATTAAAGGCCTACACTCAGAGTTCTTCAACTCCTACACTCAGGCACCAAGCCCTACCCTCAGCCTTTATAAAATAGGCTTACAATCACTCAGATCCAATGGATCTTACAAGTTTAAAATAGAAATTACAAATGCTAACTCTACAACTCAGAAATGATGAGAGGAGTTGAGAGTTTCTTGAGGAGTTCTTGGAAGAACTCAGCTTGATCCAAACTGACTTAGCTTTCTTCAAAGCTTCTTGAGTAGAACTGAATTAGTCTGAATCTTCTGCAGTTGATCCTTGATCTCTGCTTCTTGAAATCCAGATGACTCTGAATTATTCTTCTCAGCCTTAGTTCCAAAGACTGTATCCTTGGTTGGAGCTCTCTCTCTCCAACTACTTAGATCTGCAGTTGGACTGCCTGATCTTCTTGTGTTGATCCTCTATGTATCACTTCTTGATTTAATCTGATCAACCACTTCAGTTATTCTCACAACATGTAATGATAATGAACAACCTTCTATCTATTTTTCTGTAAACTATGGGTGCCTATTTATAGGCTTCCTTCATGGTAACCGGCTGATCCGGTTTATAACAGACTTCTGACTTCTCTGACAGTTGATGTAGACCGGCTGGATCGGCAGCTGTCTTGTCAACCAGTCACTTCTTGAAATTCCTCTAACTGTCAGTTAGTGTCGAGACTTTCTGTTCTTAAGTGTCGACACTTATAGACCAAGTGTCGACACATGTTGTGTAAGTGTCGACACAAGTCTACAAGGTGTCGACACAATTCCTTGTATGTCTCGACACAGTTTCTTCTGCATGTGTCGACACTGAAATTGAGTGTCGACACAAGTACTTGTACTTCATCCTTTAACTGTATTCTTCTAAGTGTCGACACATCTCCTTTGTGTCGACACATCTTCATGTGTTGAAACTGTCAAGTGTCGACACAGCTTCTTGGTGTCGACACAAGTCTTCATTCTTGATTCTTCAGCTGAGTGTCGACACATTCCTTTAGTGTCGACACTTATACATAGAATATTTTACAACTTTTCTGTTCTTTGCTAAGTGTCGACACAGCTCCTTGTGTCGACACTTTCTTCAAGTGTAGAGTCTTCAACTAAGTGTCGACACATTGTGCTGAGTGTCGATACTTTCTTCAAGTGTTGACTCTTCTGGTTGTGTGTCGACACATTATGCTGAGTGTCGACACATTCTTCAAATACTGAGTCTTTAGCTAAGTGTCGACACATTGTGTTGAGTGTCGATACTTTCTTCAAGTGTTGACTCTTCTGGTTGTGTGTCGACACATTATGCTGAGTGTCGACACATTCTTCAAATACTGAGTCTTTAGCTAAGTGTCGACACATTGTGTTGAGTGTCGACACTTACTTCCAGTGCTGAGTCTTCTGCATAGTGTCGACACACTGTGTTGAGTGTCGACACTTGTACTTAGAATCTGTAGACTTTTGCTGAGTGTCGACACTCACTTCAAGTGTCGACACTTTCTGGTGTAGACACAGCTCTTCTGGGTGTCGACACTTCTGCTAAGTGTCGACACAGCTTTTCTGCATTCTTCTACACTGAGTGTCGACACAGCTCCAAGTGTCGACACTCTGACTGGTGTCGACTCTTCTTCCCAGGTGTCGACACAATGACTCCAAGTGTCGACACTGCATGTCTGGGTGTCGACACAAGCTTTTTCAAGTGTCGACACTTTGCCTCTGGGTGTCGACACATGGACTTAGAAATTTTCAGCTTCAGTCCAGTGTATACCTAACCTGCACAAGTAACTCAAACAAACATCAAATACATTCTGATGTATATCATTGAGTTAGGTGAGGCTTCTTCAAATCAGGTACATTTGACCAATGTACCCAACAATCTCCCCCTATTTGGAGAAGTCATAACCCTTAGTCAATGATATACACCACTCATAATTAAAAATTATAAAATGATGTAAAGCATATAAATGACAACAGGGTAAACTTGAACATGTAATAAAGCACACATGTATACTTATTAAAACATTGCAGAACAATTAAGAAACACACATATTTCAGAACATTCTACTATATTTAATATACTGTTCCAATAATGTTCCTTATACATTTTCAATGAAGTATTACAATGTTTTTCACTCAACAGATTACAACAAGCATCAAGTTAATTCCTAATCTAGTGCTGATCAGGTTCTTTAATAACAATGCCTTTTCCAGCTTTAACTTGAGCTTTCACAGCAGCAGCAGCAGGCTCAGCTTCAGCAGTCTTCTTCCCTTTAGAGTCCTTCTTCTTCTGTTCTTCAGCCTTGATCTTTTGTCTTTCAAAATAATGATAGGGCTTAGGAAAGTACTTGCTAGGCTCCACAGCTGTTGGAGGTAGCTTTCCTAACTTAGCCTTCCTTCTAAATTGGACAATTGCTTCCTGCCTACTCTCATGCTTTCTCCATTCAGCCTCTGAGAACCACTTGTTCCTCTCATGGGCATTGTCCTTGGCAGCTTTCCAGGCTGTGAGAATTATGTTTCTAGAAGTAGGGCTCCATTGTTCAAAATCTGGCTTTTGCTCAGCAATTTCCCTAAACTTCTTCTTTGACAGCCTAGTTTCTTCTTCCTTGTCCAAAGCCTCTTGCATTGCAGCTGTGATAGGTTGAACAACCTTTTCCAGAATAATATTAGGCTTGCCAGCAACTGGACTATACATTGTGCTATATCTGCATGAATCATTTCAAAGTCTGGAGGTGGATAGATTACATCAGCCACTGCTTGTTGCTCACCTCCAAGATATGCATTTTGAATACCAGATTCAGCCACTTCATTGTCATCACACAGGGGAGGATATCCAAGTGTAGCCCTGATAGAATTTGAAATCCACTTTGCATGCTCAGAACTGGCTTTGACTAACACTCTCTCCCCCTTTATGACTTCTTGGGCACATGATCCCTCACATCATCTTTCTGGAATCTAATTTGGCTATCCAAATACCTTATGCCTTCTTTAAAGAAAGGTCTAAGCTTTGTAAGCTGTTCTGAAATGACCTTCTGTGAGTCTTTTATTGCAGTCTGGACAGCAGCAATCTCTGCTTGAAATATCTTATCAAAATCAGCTTTGGCAGCAGCAGAGGAAGTTGAAGGTTGCATCTGTCTTATTCTTGAGTTCTGTGACTATTGCATTGTGAGATGCAGTCAGATTATCATTCATCCTTAACTGATTCTCTAGCACATAGCCTTGCTTGAGTGCTATATCATCCACTTTCTCTTTAATTGTTTCTTGATGTTTAGCCAGATATACCACAGCATTAGCACCCTTGGTAAAACAATCAGTCATTTTCCCTTTTTATTAAGGTTCATTTCAAACCTTATGGACTTGATTTCCTGGCCCAGATCAGATTGTAGTGCTTTGTGCCCTTCATCAACATAAGTTTCTAAGGCTTTCCTTTGTTCATCCATCTTGATTTGCATGCAAGCAGTAGAGCACTATAATCAGTGGATGGAGCTTGTTGGACCAGTGAGTGTTGAGCAACTGTTTGAAGAGCCTTCTTGTAGCTCTGGCTTCTTCTTTTGAAAACAAAGAACTTCTTTTTCTTAGCTTGCTCAGCTTCCTCATCTTCAGATTCTGATGTACTGGCTATATCCACCCTGTCCTGTAGGGCTGGATTGTTTTTCAGTTTGCACATCCTGTGCCTTCTCAGTATCTAGCCTTATAGGCTCTTCTTGTATATCCAAATTCTCCCCCTCAGCAGCAGCATCCTTTACTGCATCAGCAGCATTCTTTTCCATATCAAAATCTTCTTGATCCAAGTTCAAAAACAGATCTTCCATTGTATATTCTGCTGGAGACGGTGCAGGAGATGTACTTGGTTCTTCAACCACTGTATCAGGTATCACAACAGATGTGTCTGGAAGAACAACATCTGGTTCTTGGTTTGCTGGCTGATTTTGCTGATGGACATCAGACAATTCAGAATCTATTACAGAAAAATCTAACGTATTAAGGTCAGTAAGTACCTCTTGAATGAGGAGGGTGGCCTGTTCACTCTCCAGTGTAGATGGTTGTGCTACACCTGGAAGCTCCCCCTGAATGTCAGCTGCCTCCTGAGGAGCAGGTGTCTTCTCTGCAGCCTCATCTACTGGACTTTCAGGAGTGAAGACCACATGTTCTTCACTGCCTGAGCTGCTTGAGGACTCTTGAGGCACAGCAGCAGTCTTCCTCTTTTTCCTGGGAGGAGAGTCTCTTTTAGAAGCTTGTTTCTCAGGGGTGGTCAATTCCTTTGACACCAGCACCCTTTCCCATCTAGAGAATATCCTGGAGTCCATTCTCCTCATGTGATTGATCTTAGATCCTGCAGCAGAGCTCATTACCTCTGGAATTGATCCAGCCAGGTAGAGACTTATTATCCTGCCCAGATTGGGCTTTTTCAGGCTTTCCTTTACTTTCTCATAAACCACCATTGACCAATCTGTCTTCAGAGTGAAGATGATTCTGGTCATGATATTAAACATAGAGGCTGACACCCTGTCATGCCCTCCTGGTTTGCTTAGAAGAACCTTGCCTACAACTTCAGACAGGAATTTGCCTTGATTGTTCATCCCCTTCCTGTTGAAGACTGATCCCACTTTCATCTTTGGATCCAGTCCACACCAAGTAAGAGCTTCCCTGGTCTTAGAAGCAGTTACTTCCTCTTCTTCTTGAATCTTAGGTAGCTGAAGTACCTTTCTTAAAGATTGGGTGATAGTTTGACCTTGGTGCCATGCACCCTTGACTTAATCCTGAAGCCTGAGTCATCTATGGACGCACCAGAAAGGAATTCAATGACTTCCTTCTTCCAGATTTTCGTTGGTTCTGAAACCAAGAACTCCAATCCTGAATTGGCAATTAGGGTTATCACTGATTTGAATTCCTGATCACTGTCGTCGAAGGCGCCTCGCACGAGCTCATAGCCCTCGTTGACGTTCTCTTCCAGCTTGGGAGCCATTAGGGTTTGAAGATTTAGTCTTGAGATGAGAGAAATGCTGACACAAGAGTTTAGGTCTCGAAACTTTGAAAGCGTGTCGACAATCAAAGACAGAACCCTATTTATACCTTTCTTGTTTGAAGACGAACAGGCGGGATGAATTTCTAATGATGTGTCGACACTGTCAATAAGTGTCGACACTGACTTATAATGTCTCGACACTCATGTGTCGACACAAATTTAGTCAACAGATTTTATGTGTCGACACTTGGTTAAGTGTCGACACCACTATACTCGACATGTGTCGAGACTTTACTTAGAAAAATTCTGAGTAAAACTTAAGTGTCGACACTAACTTCCTAGATGTGTCGACACCATTTTCCTGAAGTGTCGACACTTACTATTCTGTGTCGACATAGACTTGTCTATGTGTCGACACCTTTTTACTTAGCCAATTATTTGTTCTGTATACTTAGTCTAAGTTTATCATACCTAGTTCCATTTTGAACCTATTAAACTTAGCTTCTTCTAAGGGCTTAGTGAACATATCAGCTATCTGATTATCTGTTTTAACATATTCAAGTGCAATATCATTTCTTTCTACATGCTCCCTAAGAAAGTGATATTTAATCTCAATATGTTTAGTTCTACTATGTGATACAGGATTATTAGCTATGGAAATAGCACTAGTAGAATCACAATAAAGTGGAGTTCTACTTACCTGACATCCATAGTCTTCTAGCTGATGTTGAATCCACAGAAGTTGAGCACATCAACTTCCTGCAGCTACATATTCTGACTCAGCTGTGGAGATGGCCACACTGGTTTGCTTCTTACTACTCCATGAAATGAGTCTTACACCTAGGAATTGACAGGATCCAGTAGTGCTCTTTCTATCTTCTTTGCATCCTGCAAAGTCTGCATCTGAATAACCTGTTAGATCAAAATCTCCATTCCTAGGGTACCAGAGGCCTAGATAAGGTGTGCCCTTTAGATATCTCAAGATTCTCTTGACTGCAGTCAAGTGAGACTCTTTAGGGCAGGCTTGATACCTGGCACAAACACATGTAGCATACATAATGTCAGGTCTACTTGCAGTCAAGTAAAGTAGGGAGCCAACTATCCCTCTATACAAGGTTTCATCCACAGGTTTCCCTGCATCATCCTTGCTTAGAGACATACTTGACCCCATAGGAGTCTTCATGGTACTGGAGGAATCCATACCATATTTCCTTATGAGTTCTAGGGTGAACTTAGACTGACATATGGATAATCCACTTTCAGTCTGTTTAACTTGGAGACCCAAGAAAAACTTCAGTTCTCATACTACTCATTTCAAATTGACTCTGCATAAGCTTTGCAAACTTTTTGCAAAGGCTACTTTCAGTAGACCCAAATATAATGTCATCTACATATATTTGGACAAGTATTACTTTTCCTCTAGATTCCCTAAGGAATAGAGTCTTATCTATTTTCCCCCTTGTGAACTTGTTCTCAATGAGGAAACTAGATAGGGTTTCATACCAAGCTCTAGGAGCTTGCTTTAACCCATACAATGCTTTCCTAAGTCTATAGACATAATGTGGAAGAGTAGGATCAACAAAACCTGAAGGCTGCTCCACATATACTTCTTCTTTTAAATTACCATTAAGGAATGCTGACTTCACATCCATTTGGTATACTTTGAATCCTTGGTAGGTTGCATAGGCCAAGAACATCCTGATGGCTTCCAGTCTGGCTACTGGAGCAAAGGTTTGATCAAAATCAATACCTTCTTCTTGCCTATATCCTTTTGCAACCAGTCTTGCCTTATTCTTAATGATGACTCCTTGTTCATCTAACTTGTTTCTGTAGATCCACTTTGTTCCTATCACATTGTGATCTTTAGGCTTAGGAACTAAGTCCCAAACCTTGCACCTCTTGAACTGGTTTAGCTCTTCCTGCATAGCTTCAGTCCACTGTGGATCTTGTATTGCTTCTTCAAATTTCTTTGGTTCTATTTGAGACAGAAAACTTGAATATACTGCAGCATTCTGATTTCTGCTCCTTGTCTGAACACCTTGTCTTGGATCTCCAATGATCAGCTCCACTGGATGATCTCTTAGATGTCTGTTGGCTGGAGGCATCCTTACTTCTGGTTGTACTTCTTCAGCATCTTCATCATGCTGAGTTCCTTGTACTTCTTCAGCTTCTGGTACATGTAGTTCTCCCCCTGGACATGAGCCATCTTCTTCTTCTTGCTGTCTTGCAGCAGGTACATCTTCCATGGTTAGCTTGTCCATCTTCTTAGAAAGACCTGAGGGGCTGCACACACTACTAGACAACTCATTGTTAATAGTTGTGACTCATCAAAAACTACATGCACAGATTCCTCTACAACTTGTGTAGTCAAGTTGTAGACTCTATAAGACTTACTATTACTGCTGTACCCAACAAACACTCCCTCTTGGGATTTGGCAGCAAACTTAGTTAAGTAAGTCTTCCCATTGTTAAGTATGAAGCATTTACAACCAAAAATCCTGAAATAGGATAGATTTGGTTTCCTGCCTTTCACTACTTCATAGGGGGTCTTGTTTAACCTTTTAGTGATGGTAGCCCTATTTATCACATGGCATGCAGTGTTTACTGCTTCAGCCCAGAAATATTCTGGCAGTGATGAATCACTTAATAGGGTTCTACCAGCCTCTATCAAGGTTCTATTTTTCCTTTCAGCAATGCCATTTTGCTGAGGTGTTCTAGGTGAAGAGAATTCTTGAAATATCCCATAGTCTTCACATAATTTTGTCATGCTTTCAGATTGAAACTCTGTACCATGGTCACTTCTAATTTTGACCACTGTACAGTTCAATTCATTCTGAATTTGCCTAACAAAACTGTGGAAGACACTAGGTGTTTCAGATTTCTGCTTTAAGAAGAACACCCAGGAAAACCTTGAGTAGTCATCAACAACTACAAAGGTGTAGACCTTTCCTACCTAAGCTGTGAACTGGCATTGGACCAAATAGATCCATATGCAAGAGGTATAAACACCTCACAGCATCCTTGTTGTCAATGCTTCTAAAGGTGGATTTAGTCTGCTTGCCCTTTTGACAAGCTGAGCAAATGCCATCTTTGACACACTTAACTTGAGGACCATTCCTCACTAACTCTTTACTAAAGAGTTTGCCAATAGTCTTGTAATTAAGATGAGCAAGCCTCTTGTGCCACTTGACACATTGAGAGACTGTCTCATCAGCTACAAGACAAACTGGAGAACTATTGTTCTCAACCATAATGTCTAAACAATAGACATTTCTCTTCCTATAACCTGTCAAAATGATCTTTTGATCACTTGACCTCTTGATATGACAACCATTTTTAACAAATGAGATGTCATACCCTACATCACTTAATTGACTTATACTAATGAGGTTATGTTTTCAAACCTTTAACATAAGCCACTTGAGTAATGGTAACAAGGTTAGAAGAAATGTTACCAAACCCTTTGATGATTCCTTTTTCAGAACCACCAAAGGTCACCTTTGGACCATTTTTGATTGGGATGTAGTCCTTCAGTAGTCCCCTAGTTCCAGTCATGTGTCTGGAACATCCACTATCCAAGTACCATGTAGGGGTATGGCCACTTGGATTCTCCTGCAAAACAAATTAATGAACCTTAGAACCCAAAGTAAACTTGGGTCCTTGGTGATTGTTAGTTTGCAAATTGACATAGCTACCTGCTGTCTTTCCAACAGGTAACTTGCTACTCAACTTGGCACTGGCATTGTGCCAACAATCCAAAGCAAAGTGGCCAACCTTGCCACAGCACCAACATTCAAATTTGTTGTACCTTTGCTTAGGTTCTGACTTAGCTGTCTTAACTAGCAGTCTTGTTGAATGTTGGGGCTTTGCCCTTGGACTTGGACTGATCCTGAACAGTCCTAGCTGGATTAACAAAACCCAGTCCAGTCTTTCCTTTATGATGAACAAAATCATCAATCAAGGGTAGCACTGATTTAGGTTTTGAATACCTAGCTGCTAGCTCTTTCTCCTTCTGAAGATTAATCTCCAGTTTCTTAATTTGATCATTCTTAAATGTAATAGTACCCATCTGAATCACAGTAATGTGTTTCAGCCTGGCACACTTCATTCAGTTTTTGATCATAATTCTTCTCATAATCTATTGCAGCTGCCTTGAGATCAGCAATTTCCTTGGCCAAGTTTTTGGCTAGGGTCTTGCTTTTCTTATAGGCTTGCAATAGTACTTGATATTCATCTAGGAGTTGATGAATATCTCCCTCAGACTCAGATATATTCTCATCACTTGATGAAGAATAATCTGACTCTGAACTAGAACTGGAATCAGAACTTTGAGT
This sequence comes from Platanthera guangdongensis, assembly GCA_039583875.1. Lineage (NCBI taxonomy): Eukaryota > Viridiplantae > Streptophyta > Magnoliopsida > Asparagales > Orchidaceae > Platanthera > Platanthera guangdongensis. Next base: position 47,042,646 of record CM077166.1, read on the forward strand.
TAAACCTTGTACCTGACTGGGTCCTGGCTGCTCCAGGTTTTTGGTATTTTCAGTCAAAGCCATCAGTCCTTGGCTTTGACAGTCTTCTTGCTCATAGATAGATTCCATGATCTGCATAAACTCTTCTTCTTCTCAGCAAATAGCCCAATATAGGCTTCAGCATCTGTCTCAGTGTCTGAAGAAGACATATCTGAAAGAGTCTTCTCATTCTTTGCAACAAAGGACTTTTCCTTCTTTCCTTTGAAGTGAGTTTTCTTTTTGTCACTGGATTCCTTCCTTCTTTCAGGACAGTCTGCAAATAACATGGCCCTGTCTATTGCAGCAGTAACAAATTATCTTGGATCCAGTTGCCTTACTAGTCTTGGTCCTTTTCTTGTCCTTCTTTGAAGGCTTCTTTTCCTGATACTGACCCTCTTTCCCTTTGGAAGATGAAGGTCTAGACCTCCACTGTTTCTTCTTAAGGAACTTCTGAAAATGTCTGGTGAATGCAGCAAAGTCTTCATCACTTTCACTGCTTGTAGATTTTGTACTTTCTGACTCTTCAGATTCTGATTCAACTACCTCAGGAGGAGGAGTTGATGACTTGGTCCTGCTCTTTCTGGGTACATCTGACTTAAAGGCAACAGTCTTTTCTCTGTATTCAGTCCTTGTTGACTTTCTTCTTCTTTTTCTCACTGACAATTGCATCTCATAAGATAACAACTTGCCAAAAAGTGTGGGAGGAGGAATTTCTCCCAACTTTGCCATTTCTCTGATGGCACAGATCTTGGTGTCCCAGTCTTTGGTGAGGGACCTCAAGAATTTATCATTCAACTCATAGTTTGTGACTCTCTTCCATATGACATGAGTTCATTTATAATTCTATAAAATTTCTTGTAGCATTCAGTGATGCTATCTCCTCTTCCTTGCCTAAAGCTCTCATATTCTTGATTAAGCAAGGACTTCCTATCTTGCCTTACTTCTTCAGAACCTTCCATATAGACAATGAGGGTGTCCCACATTTTTTGCAGTTTTACAGTGAATAAGGTTCTGGAAGGTGGCATCATCAATTGCACTAACTATTATATTCTGTGCTCTTTTGTCCATGGTTGCTAGGACAATCTCATCCTTGGTCATTTCAGAGAAATCCTTTGGAGTCCTCTGATTTGCATCCAATACTGAAATCTTCATGGGCACATATGGCCCTTCTTTGACTGTGATGTATATCCTAGGGTCAGAGGCTTCCATAAAAAGCCTAACCCTCTCTTTCCAGATCCCAAAGATCTCTTTTCTGCATATAGGTAGTTTCATTGAACCCAACTCCTTATGATTCTCTGAAGACCCATATTTCTTGATTTTCTTGAAACTGTGGTTCAGACTCAATCTTTATCTGCCAAACTGGATCTCCTCAGACAGTTAGTCCTGATTTTGAGGAACCTCGCTCTGATACCACTTGAAAGATATGGTACCTAAACACCTAGAGGGGGGGGGGGTGAATAGGTGACCTAATCCTTTTTAACTTTTGTTTGGCAGTCAACAGTTTATAACACAGATTTCTGAATAAGTTATCACAGCACACAGCAATTCTCAACACAGTACAATCATAGCACAGAATACACACAAATTTTATAGTGGTTCCCCAATCTTTGGGTACATCCACTTTCCCCCTTCGCCTATCTAGCAGTGTACTAGATTCGGCCAAACTTCTCCACTAGCTCAGAACCCAACAAGGTTCCTACCTCAGGCCCAAAGCCTTACACTCAGCCAAAAGGCCTACACTCAGCCACCCAGGCCTACACTCAGCCAATTAAAGGCCTACACTCAGAGTTCTTCAACTCCTACACTCAGGCACCAAGCCCTACCCTCAGCCTTTATAAAAATAGGCTTACAATCACTCAGATCCAATGGATCTTACAAGTTAAAATAAAATAGAAATTACAAATGCTAACTCTACAACTCAGAAATGATGAGAGGAGTTGAGAGTTTCTTGAGAGTTCTTGGAAGAACTCAGCTTGATCCAAACTGACTTAGCTTTCTTCAAAGCTTCTTGAGTAGAACTGAATTAGTCTGAATCTTCTGCAGTTGATCCTTGATCTCTGCTTCTTGAAATCCAGATGACTCTGAATTCTTCTTCTCAGCCTTAGTTCCAAAGACTGTATCCTTGGTTGGAGCTCTCTCTCTCCAACTACTTAGATCTGCAGTTGGACTGCCTGATCTTCTTGTGTTGATCCTCTATGTATCACTTCTTGATTTAATCTGATCAACACTTCAGTTATTCTCACAACATGTAATGATAATGAACAACCTTCTATCTATTTTTCTGTAAACTATGGGTGCCTATTTATAGGCTTCCTTCATGGTAACCGGCTGATCCGGTTTATAACAGACTTCTGACTTCTCTGACAGTTGATGTAGACCGGCTGGATCGGCAGCTGTCTTGTCAACCAGTCACTTCTTGAAATTCCTCTAACTGTCAGTTAGTGTCGAGACTTTCTGTTCTTAAGTGTCGACACTTATAGACCAAGTGTCGACACATGTTGTGTAAGTGTCGACACAAGTCTACAAGGTGTCGACACAATTCCTTGTATGTCTCGACACAGTTTCTTCTGCATGTGTCGACACTGAAATTGAGTGTCGACACAAGTACTTGTACTTCATCCTTTAACTGTATTCTTCTAAGTGTCGACACATCTCCTTTGTGTCGACACATCTTCATGTGTTGAAACTGTCAAGTGTCGACACAGCTTCTTGGTGTCGACACAAGTCTTCATTCTTGATTCTTCAGCTGAGTGTCGACACATTCCTTTAGTGTCGACACTTATACTTAGAATATTTTACAACTTTTTGTTCTTTGCTAAGTGTCGACACAGCTCCTTGTGTCGACACTTTCTTCAAGTGTAGAGTCTTCAACTAAGTGTCGACACATTGTGCTGAGTGTCGATACTTTCTTCAAGTGTTGACTCTTCTGGTTGTGTGTCGACACATTATGCTGAGTGTCGACACATTCTTCAAATACTGAGTCTTTAGCTAAGTGTCGACACATTGTGTTGAGTGTCGATACTTTCTTCAAGTGTTGACTCTTCTGGTTGTGTGTCGACACATTATGCTAGTGTCGACACATTCTTCAAATACTGAGTCTTTAGCTAAGTGTCGACACATTGTGTTGAGTGTCGACACTTACTTCCAGTGCTGAGTCTTCTGCATAGTGTCGACACACTGTGTTGAGTGTCGACACTTGTACTTAGAATCTGTAGACTTTTGCTGAGTGTCGACACTCACTTCAAGTGTCGACACTTTCTGGTGTAGACACAGCTCTTCTGGGTGTCGACACTTCTGCTAAGTGTCGACACAGCTTTTCTGCATTCTTCTACACTGAGTGTCGACACAGCTCCAAGTGTCGACACACTCTGACTGGTGTCGACTCTTCTTCCCAGGTGTCGACACAATGACTCCAAGTGTCGACACTGCATGTCTGGGTGTCGACACAAGCTTTTTCAAGTGTCGACACTTTGCCTCTGGGTGTCGACACATGGACTTAGAAATTTTCAGCTTCAGTCCAGTGTATACCTAACCTGCACAAGTAACTCAAACAAACATCAAATACATTCTGATGTATATCATTGAGTTAGGTGAGGCTTCTTCAAATCAGGTACATTTGACCAATGTACCCAACAATTAAATATACCTCAAAAAATATCATTAATATAAAAATATATTTTTTATTGATTAACTTTTTCAAATAAATTAGTATTCTGCCCACAAAAAAGATTTGTCTATTTCAGACATGCATACCATGATGATTTATAAATTTTAATCATGATTTTGAGCGTAACTCATATACACGAAGCAACAGCCGGGAGAAGACTATTCTCAATCAAGAGCAGGCAGAATGACTTAGGCTTCGTTTGGGGAGACTTATTTAATTAAGATCCGGGTCATGTGATTTAACCGCTTGACCGATGAAAATAATGCAATTGCTCCGCTCAAGATAGTCCACTAAGGCTCATCGATGTGGAATGACCTTATATAGTATCTCCAGCGTAGAGCCGTTACACTCTAATGACACGTAACTCAAAGGATCGTTCCGAGTCGGTCCTGACACGCGCGGACATATAGCTAAATATCCTAACAATCTTCTCATATGTCTGTGGTGAGACTGACGTCGGAAAAATGGTTTGTGTGTGTAAAGTTCAAACAGAATTTGACTCAATACACAACCCTGTGCACAACATCTGTCAGAAAAAATTGTACTTAAAGAAACAGAAGTTAGTATGCATGCATAAGAATAAAGCATAAACTCAGCAGCAGCACATCAAAGTTAAAAGTACAATCAGAGAATCAGGTACTAGCACACTTGGTGTCTCATGATCAACTAAAAAGCAATAGAAATAGTCCAAACAACAGATGAACAGAAAAGAGAGCTAAACAGTGCTCTAAAACAAAGATAAAAAAAATCAAACAAACACTCTAGAAGTCAGCGCCCAGCAGGTCATCCTCCTCTAGATCCCAACAAGCAAGTGTTCCTCCATTAGCAGCAGCTCCTGTAATTTCCAATAGTGAAGTTCATTTAGAATGAATTTAACCTTGTAAAATGTACAAGTATCTAGTTCTACTTATATGAACGTAGTACAATATGAGGAAGCATGTGTAGAGTATTTAGATTCTACCTCAGAATCCATTATCTGTTTTCAAAGAAATGATGTAATGGACTTCTGGACACCGTAGTCGTATCTATGTTCCTATGTGGAATGTCACGATTATTGTTCTTCTAAAGTCAATTGAAATTCATCAAGTGTGGAATGGAATCAATAAACAGAAGAAAAGTCAAACCTAGTCATATTGTGTTATCAAATGTGGAATAACACTCTCCTCCTAGATAAGGAAGACGAACCCAGTTGGAGTTGTTAACATAAATGTGGAATGAAACAACTCACCTGATTCATACTTAGTAACCCCAAACATCAGCAGAGCATAACATGCTTGCTTTGACAAAGGAAAGTGGAAAAATTAAAACATTTGGACTAAGGCGAAACTGAGTCGCCTAACCTTGAACTAAGGCTGAACTTAAATCGCCTTTAGTCACATTTCCCCTACTATTTTGATTGATCGGTCTTTAGGCATTCCATTCGTCAGTGGATCAGCTAGATTATCTTTTGATCGCACATCGATCAAAGTGATAATGCCTTTTTTTTCAAATAATTCAGTAGAGCATGTCTCAGTCGTACATGTCGCCTCTTAGTATTAAAAAGGACATTCTTCACGACTTGAACTGCTGCTTGATTATCACAATACAGGCTCAAATAATTGACTTGAAGTCTAGACAAGGGAATGTCTAGAATCAAATTTCTGATCCAATCTGAATCTTCACCAGCTGAAGCTAAGGCAAATAACTCGGCTTCCATAGACGACAAAGTTATACAAGTCTATCTTTTGGATTTCCAAGTGACTACAGTGCCACCCAAAGTGAAAATAAATCCACTGGTGGACTTATTGTTCCCAACATCTGAACACAAGGAGGCATCAGAGCATCCTTCCAACGTAGGAGGGTAACCAGTGTAGCATAGAGCGTGATCTTTAGTACCTTTTAGGTACCTCATCAGCCGATCTAAGGCATCCCAATGCTCTTTGCCTGGATAACTGGTAAAGCGACTTAACATCCCAATAGAGAATCAATGTCTGGTCTTGTACAACTTGTGGAATACATGAGACTGTCAATGATCTTTGAGTACTTTACTTGATCAATGCTGGTCCCTTCATTCGGACTCAACTTGACATTTGGATCGATTGCTGTTTCAACAGACCTACAGTCTTTATAACCCCAGGTAGTGAGAATCTGCTCAATGTAATGAGCTTGACTTAGAGTGACACGTCTATTATCAACTCTAACTTTCAAAGCTAATAGGGTATCTACAGGACCAAGGTCCTTCATGTCAAATGCTTTCGCGAGAGCGGATTTAGTATCCCTTACCGCGATAAGATCTAATCCCATAATCAACATGTCATCCACATATAGGAATATGATGACTATTTTATTTGACATCGAGCGGTAGTAGAGGCACCTGTCTGAGAGACTGGACTGAAATCCAACGCTCTTTACCACTTAATCAAAATTAATGTGCCACATCTTAGGTGCTTATTTAAGCCCATAGATCGATTTATCGATCTTGCAAACTTTATCTCTTATATCCTTATGTACATAACCTTCATGTTGTTATATGTAGATCTCTTCATCAAGCTCTCCATTTAAGAAGGTTGTCTTTACATCCATCTAATGAACTATAAAGTTCTCGATAGAAGTTATGACAAGAAGAATCTTAATATTGGATAGGTGACATATAGTTGAATATACGTCAAAATAGTAAATTCCCCCTGCTGTTTATAACCCTTAGCTACTAGTCCTACTTTATATATGGCTATAGACCCATCCCTGTGCAATTTCTTCTTCAGTACCCACTTGCATCCTAGGACTTTAGCTCCTTTCGGCAGGTCAACTAGATGTCAAGTGTTGTTTTGTAGCAGCGAGTTCATCTCATCATTGATGACTTTTGCCCACATTAATGCATCTTTAGATCTCATTGCTTCCTGATAGGAGAATGGATCATTCTCTAAGTGGTAGGTGACGAAATTATCACCAAAATCCTTAGGGATTCTATCACTTGTAGATACTTTAAGAGGAATAGATTCCACCTCTAGAGGTTGAGGAGCAGTGTCAGAGGGGTCAGCTTCAGGTTCTACAGTAGATTCTGAAATCATGTTAGTAGACCCGGAGACGGTCAAGCCATGATCTTTGATAAATTTGTGTTCAAAGAAAATAACATCTCTAGACTCTATCACTATATTAGTGGATAGATCCAAAAACCTGTCATCTGCACTATCTTCTACACTAGCTAGATATACGCAGGTCGTTGTTCTAGGTCCCACCTTAGGTCTCTTAAGGTCTTGTATTCTTACATAAGCAATACAGTCCCAAGTCTTAAGAGTGTCATATCTGAAAGTCCACCTAGTGTCAACAAAGTTCACCTATGGGGGGGGAATAGGTGACGAGCAACGCTTTTGCGGAATTTACGAATGTACCTGCACAATAAAAATAAAAAGCACAGCACACAAAATACACAGGCAATTTATAGTGGTTCCCCGACTTGGGTACATCCACTTTCCCCCTTCGACCTATCTCCCAACAAGGGATGACTCGATCTCTTCTCCAACAGGATTGAAATCCAATCCCTGCACTAACGGAAGGAACCCTTCCACACGTAGGAGTCAACACTCCCACAAACCGGGTTGCACTCAACCCTTACAACACGGAACAATCATTCCTTTACAACAAAAGTAAAATAGAATGTACACGAGATACAAACTTCGTTGGGAGACTACGGTGTTCTTCTTCATTCGACGACGTGTTCGTGAAGTCAACGAAGAATCTACAACCTTGGTCTCTCTTGGAAAAGATCTCCCCGGAACCGGCGGCGGCAAGACGAGCGACGGCTTGCTTCGGGATCGGCGGCTATGATGATGAGCTGCTGCTAAACTTAGAGATCCAATCTTCGTAGCGAAGCTAGCTTGGTCTTCCAACAGTCACACGAGGATCGGTCGTCTCGATCGATTCGGACGGGGAAGTTATTCCCGATCAACAAATCGAGAGACAAGAGATCTCTGGATAGACACGTGAGACTCAAAGCTTTGCTAAGCTTCTGTCGCCGGAGCTCGAGAGGAAACGCGATCAACGGCGGCGTCCAAATAGCGCGAGCGGCGACGGCGGCGGAGGAGCGAATTCGCGATTTTAGGGTTTTCTCTAGCTCGGCTTCTTTTTGTCTGAGTATTCCGTTCAAAATACCAGTATATAAGTACTGTAGATGCCTTCAAAAATGACCGTTGTGGGACCCACAAGCTGAATCCCTAAGTCCCGATCCAGAACCTTAACAGCGGCAGAATCCGGTTCAGGAAGTTCCAAAAAAACGCCCAAGTCAAAATCGGTGAGAATCGAAAGTGATTCTCGCCGAGTCGCCGAGAATCAAAGGTGATTCTCGACGATTCGGCGAGAATCAAAGATGATTCTCGTCGAATTTGCCTTGGTTGCACGCACTGCTTTAGGCCAGGTCGAGACGGTGAGAATCAACTAGAGATTCTCGACGATTCGACGAGAATCACTAGTGATTCTCGCCGAATCGGCGAGAATCACTTGGTGATTCTCGTCGATTCTTACTTAGAAGCAGAGGTGCTCGCTTAGAAGAGGCTGGAACGAGTTCGGCGAGAATCAACCACTGATTCTCAACGATTCGGCGGGAATCACTAGTGATTCTCGCCGAATCGGCGAGAATCACTTGGTGATTCTCGTCGATTTACACTTAGACGAATTTTCGTCTTTCCACCCAAGAGCTGCTCCTCGACCCATCCGTGCTCCTTGTCTTCTCTTGCATAAACATGGCCCTGTACTTGAAAGTAAGTGCACTCCAATAGAGAGAGTACACATAGGCCAACACACTGATCTGCTCAACGAGGGATTACGTCGTGCAGACCCGTGTCTATTGACCTACTGCACCCTGACATTGGTGTGCACTTAGCGTGGAAGAACTGCAAGCACAACTTAAAATATTTTATCAAATACATTGTCTATTGACCTTAGCTTGTCCAGGGGCTTCTTCAAATCAGGTACATTGTGGATATAATACCCAACAATCTTCCCCTATTTGAAGAAGCCTAAAACCTACAAGCTAAGGTGAATAGAGCAAATGGGAATGAAAACCATAAACTTAAAAGTGAGTTGAGTGGGTTATCCATTACCAATACCAATTTCTTGGAAGCAAGCTTGGAGCCACCTTAGCCTTAGCCGAGAGGATAATCTCCCCCTTTTCGGCTTCTGCAAATCGGGGTCGGTAGCATTTGACCCCTAGCTCCCCCTTAGATCTTGCGTCTGTGCTCACACGTGAGTTCCTTGCTCCCCCTCAGATCGTGCACGATCCTGGAGCTTCTGTAATCTTCATTCCTCATAATTGAGCATCCCCAATTCAGTCTTGAAAAGATTGAACTTGGCCTCGTCTAAGGGCTTTGTGAATATATCAGCAATCTGCTTGTCCGTGGGGACATAACAGAGAGTGATGTCCGTGTTCTCCACGTGCTCCCGAATGAAGTGGTAGCGCACTTTAATATGCTTCGTTCTGCTGTGCGATACAGGATTGTTGGTAATTGCAATTGCACTGGAGGAGTCGCAGTACATTGGAACTTCCTTGAACTGAAGGTCGTAGTCGGCTAACTGGTTTCTGATCCATAGTAGTTGTGCGGAACAGCTTCCTGCTGAAATGTACTCAGACTCTGCTGTGGAGGTTGCTACACAATTCTATTTCTTGTTGTTCCAAGAGATAAGTCTCCTGCCGAGGAATTGACACGTCCCGGAGGTGCTTTTCCTGTAATCCCTACTTCCTGCAAAATCAGCATCTGAAAAACCTATTAGCTCGACATCATTGTTTCTCGGGTACCACAAGCCAAGATTGGGAGTACCTTTAAGGTATCTTAGAATTCGCTTTGCAGCGACATAGTGAGATTCCTTAGTGTTCACCTGATATCTGGCACAGACACATGTGGAGAACATGATATCCGGTCTACTGGCAGTAAGGTAGAGCAGGGATCCAACGATGCTTCTGTATTTGGTTTCATCGAAAGGTTTACCTTTCTCATCCTTATCCAGAGACATGGTGGATCCCATTGGAGTCCTCATAGAGGTTGCGCTCTCCATACCGAATTTCTTAAGGAGTTCATTTGTGAACTTCGTTTGAGAGATGAAGATTCCATCCTCAGACTGCTTCACTTGAAGTCCTAAGAAATACTTGAGCTCTCCCATACTGCTCATTTCAAACTTTCCTTGCATAAGTTTAGAAAACTTTTTGCAAAAATTGTTGTCCGTAGAGCCGAATATTATGTCATCGACATAGATTTGCACCAGCAAAATCTTGCGTTTGACTTCCCTGAGAAACAATGTTTTATCTATTTTACCTCTCGAGAACTTGTTCTCAAGAAGAAAACTAGATAAAGTCTCATACCAAGCTCGTGGAGCTTGTTTCAACCCATATAAAGCTTTATTAAGAAAATAAACATGATTAGGATAAGTAGGATCGACAAAACCTGGGGGTTGAGCGACGTATACTTCCTCCTTCAGGTCTCCGTTCAAGAATGCTGATTTCACATCCATTTGATAGACTGTGAATCCTTTGTGTGAAGCATACGCCAGGAACAATCTGATTGCCTCGAGCCTTGCTACTGGTGCGAAGGTCTGGTCGAAGTCAATCCCCTCCTCCTGTCTGTAACCTTGAGCCACCAGCCTTGCCTTGTTCTTTATGATGACACCATGTTCATCCAGTTTGTTTTTAAAGATCCACTTGGTGCCAATCATATTCTGCTTGTATGGTCTGGGAACCAGCGTCCAAACGTTACAACGTTCGAATTGATGTAGTTCATCTTGCATGGCCAGAATCCATGCCGCATCCTTGTTCGCCTCGTCGAACTTCTTTGGCTCAACCTGTGACAGGAAGCTAAGATACAATACTTCGTTAATAGTACCTCTTCGAGTTCTGACACTGACACGAGGATCTCCGATGATCTGATCTCTAGGATGATCCCTCATGTGTCGGAGCTCTAGAAGTCTGGCATCTGGAGCTTCAACTACTTCGTTGGCTTCTCTTTCTTCCAAGAGATTTGTTCCATTTTGATCTTCAACATTTTCAGATGACGTGGAGGTGGAGACTTTGACGTACTTAGGAGTGTCATCTTTAGCGGTCTCATCCAGACTCAGCTGTTCCAGTCGTACACCTGCATCTTCAAGAATACCACTGGAAGAGTTGTTGTTAAGCAAACTTCCTTCATCAAATACAACATTTATTGATTCTTCTACCACTAGGGTTTTCTTATTGAAGACTTTATATGCCCGACTGTGGGAACTATAGCCCATGAATATGCCTTCGAAGCATTTTTCACCAAATTTAGTACGCGGGTACTTCCCATTATTCAGTACATAGCATCTGCAACCAAAAATCCTCAAGTAGGACATGGTTGGTTTCCTGCCTTTCAGTAGCTCGTAAGGCGTCTTACGATGATGCTTGTTGATCAATGCTCGGTTTTGTACATGACAAGCTGTATTGACAGCCTCTGCCCAGAAGTATTCCGGGAGGGAAGCGTCATTCAACATTGTCGTGCAGGCTTCAATGAGAGTTCTATTTCTCCTCTCCGCAACTCCATTTTGCTGAGGAGTGCACGGGGAGGAAAACTCATGAAAGATACCTTGTTCTTCACAAAACTCTGTCATAGCACCAGATTCGAATTCTGTTCCATGGTCACTTCTGATTTTGACCACAGAGCAATTAAATTCTTTCTGAACCTGCTTGACAAAACTAGTGAAGATGTCAAACGTATCTGACTTTCGTTTCAAAAAGAACACCCAAGTAAACCGAGAATGATCATAAACTATCACTAGCGTATATGACTTGCCTACCAAGCTATGAACTTGCATTGGACCAAACAAGTCCATATGTAAAAGGTAAAGACATCGGAAAGAGTCTTTGTCTGTAATGCTCTTAAAGGTAGCCCGAGTCTGTTTGCCCATCTGGCATGCAGGACAGGGGCTATCTTTGATGCACTTGATACTGGGAGCATCCCTTACTAAGTTCTTAGAAAACAGCATACTAATTGTCTTGAAATTAATATGTGACAATCTCTTGTGCCATTGTTCACACAGAGATGCACTGCCTGTTGACACAAGGCATATAGGGGTAGAGGAATCTAGACTGAGAAAATCTAAGCAGAAGATATTTCTGCTCCTAATGCCTGATAATACCGTCTCAGAAGAGGTACATGAAATTATCAGACATTTATCCTTGCAGAACTTAACGTCATAACCTTTATCACATAACTGACTTACACTGATCAGGTTATGGTTTAACCCTTCAACATAAGCCACGTCGGTGATAGTGATTATACCGTTGGAAATCATACTGTAACCTCTGGTGACTCCTCGATCTGACCCTCCAAAGATGACTTTGGGTCCATTCTCGACTGGAGTGTAGTCACGCAGCAGGCTTCTTGTCCCAGTCATATGCCGGGAGCATCCACTGTCCAAATACCAGATCGGCGTTTTGGTGGCCTTTGGACATACCTGCAAAACAAAATTAATTTGCCTTAGGAACCCAATCGAACTTGGGTCCTAGATTCCTGGTTAACACACTCCCCCTCGGTTGGTTATGTTGGGTACATTGGTCAAATGTACCTGATTTGAAGAAGACTCACCCAACTCAATGATATACATCATAATGTATTTGATGTATGTTGAGTTTACTTGTGCAGGTTAAGAAATCACTAGACTGAAGCAAAAAGTTTCTAAGTCCATGTGTCGACACCCAGAGGAAAAGTGTCGACACTTAAGAAAGCTTGTGTCGACACTCAACACAATGTGTCGACACTCAACAGAAGAGTCAGCATTTGAAGTAAGTGTCGACACCCAGCACAATGTGTCGACACTCAACAGAAGAGTCAGCATTTGAAGTATGTGTCGACACCCAGAACAATGTGTCGACACACAGCTAAAGACTCAACACTTGAAGAAAGTGTCGACACAAGGAGCTGTGTCGACACTTAGCAAAGAACAGAAAAAACAACAAATTATTCTAAGTACAAGTGTCGACACTATGGGAATGTGTCGACACTCAGCTGGAGTCTCAACAAGAAGAAGGTGTGTCGACACAAGGAGCTGTGTCGACACTCAGCAAGAATTAACATAAAAGACTATGTGTCGACACCAAGAAGCAGTGTCGACACTTGACAGATTCAACACAAGAAGATGTGTCGACACAAAGGAGATGTGTCGACACTTAGAAGAATACAGCAAAAGCTAGAAGAACAAGTACTTGTGTCGACACTCAATTTCAGTGTCGACACATGCAGAAGAATCTGTGTCGAGATATACAAGGAGTTGTGTCGACACCTTGTAGACTTGTGTCGACACTTACACAGCATGTGTCGACACTTGGACTATAAGTGTCGACACTTAAAGACAGAAAGTCTCGACACTTACAGACAGTTAGAGATTTTCAAGAAGTGACTGGATGACATGACAGCTGCCATTCCAGCCGGTCTACAGCAACTGTCAGAGATGTCAGAAGTCAGTTATGAACCGGATCAGCCGGTTACCATGAAGAAGGCCTATAAATAGGCACCCACAGTTTACAGAACAAGTAGTTGAAGTTGTTGATCAGATTGTTGTCAAGGTTGATCATATTGTTGAAGTAATCTTTAAAGTGGTACTCAGAGTATCAACACAAGAAGATCTAGCAGTTCATGTGCAGATCTAAGAAGTTGGAGAGAGAGCTCCATCCAAGAAATCAGCCTTTGGAACTAAGCTGAGAAGAAGGATTCAGATTCAATTCTGGATCTTATGTAGCAGAGGTTAAGGAACTACTGCAGGAGGATTCAGTCTTATTCAGTTCTACTCAAGAAGCTTTGAAGAAAGCTAAGTCAGATTGAATCCAGCTGAGTTCTTCCAAGAACTCATCAAGAATCTCTCAACTCCCCTCTTATCTTTCTGAGTTGTAGAGTTATTGTTTGTAATATATTTTAACTTGTAGGATCCTTTGGATCTGAGAGAATTGTAAGCCTATAATTATAAAGGTTGTGGGTAGGGCTTGTGAGCCTGAGTGTAGGAGATTAAGTTCTCTGAGTGTAGGCCTTGTTGGCTGAGTGTAGGCCTTGATTGGCTGAGTGTAGGCCCGTGTGGCTGAGTGTAGGCTTTGGGATAAAGCTGAGTTGTAAGGCTTTGGGCCTGAGGTAGGAACCAATTTGGGTTCTGAGACAGTGGAGGAGTTTGACCGAATCTAGTACACTGCTAGATAGGCGAAGGGGGAAAGTGGATGTACCCATATCTTGGGGAACCACTATAAAACACTGTGTGTTGTGTTGTGCTTGTGCTGTGGATTAGCTGTGTATGTTTTGTTATTGCTGTTTGCTGTGCAAAAGTTGTTAGAAATCTGTGATATAACAGTTTGGCTGCCAACAAAGTTAGAAAAGGATTAGGTCACCTATTCACCCCCCCCCCCCTCTAGGTGTTTAGGTACCATATCTTTCAAGTGGTATCAAAGGGAGGTTCCTCAAAACAAGGACTAACAGTCTAAGGAGATCCTGTTTGGCAGATTCAGTGTAAGGGAAAACACAGATTCAAGAAATTCAAGAAAATCAAGAAACATGGGTTCCTATGAGAATCACAAGGAATTGGGTTCCATGAAATTACCCATATGCAGGAAGGAGATCTTTGGGATCTGGAAAGAAAGGGTAAGGCTATTTATGGAGGCCTCAGACCCTAGAATCTACATCACAGTAAAGGAAGGGTCTTATGTGCCTATGAAGATTTCAGTTCTAGATGCAAATCAGAGAACCCCAAAGGATTTCTCTGAGATGACTAAGGATGAAATTGTCCTAGCCACCATGGACAAGAGGGTAACAGAACATAATAGTGAGTGTCATTGATGATGCCACTTTTCAGAACTTAATTCACTGTAAGACAGCAAAAGAGATGTGGGATACTCTCATTGTCTATATGGAAGGTTCTGAAGAAGTTAGGCAAGATAGGAAGTCCTTGCTAAATCAGGAGTATGAAAGCTTTAGGCAAGGAAAGGGTGATAGCATCACTGAATGCTATAAGAAATTTTACAGAATAGTTAATGAACTCATGTCTTATGGAAGAGAGTTCACTAACTATGAACTAAATGACAAGTTCTTAAGGTCCCTAACCAAAGATTAGGACACCAAGATCTGTGCCATAAGAGAAATGGCTAAGTTGGGGGAAATTCCTCCTCCCACACTGTTTGGCAAGCTATTGTCTTATGAAATGCAGTTAACAGTGAGAAAAGAGGAGGAGAAATAAACAAGGACTGAGCACAAAGAAAGAACTGTTGCTTTCAAGACAGAAGTTTCCAGAAAGTGCAGGAATAAGTCTTCAACTCCACCTTCAGAGGTAGTTGAATCAGAGTCTGATGAGTCTGTCAGCACAAAGTATAAGAGCAGTGAAAGTGATGAAGACTTTGTTGCTTTCACTAGACACTTTCAGAAGTTTTTGAAAAAGAAACAATGGAGGTCAAGGCCTTCTACATCACAAGGAAAGGAAGACTCTTATCAGAAAAAGAGGTCTTCAAAGAATGATAAGAAAAGGACAAAATCAAGCAAGACAACTGGTTCAAAGATTGTTTGCTATTGCTACAATAGACAGGGCCATGTTATTGCAGATTGTCCAGAGAAGAGAAAGGAATCTGGTGACAGGAAAAAGACTCACTTCAAAGAGAAGAAAGAAAAGTCTTTTGTTGCTAAGAAGGAGAAGACTCTATCAGATATCTCTTCTTCAGAAACTGAGTCTGAGGCTGAAGCCTACATAGGGCTGTTTGCAGAAGAAGAAGAGGAAGAATTCATGCAGATCTTGGAGTCAATTTATGAACAAGAGGACAGTCATTGCCAAGGGCTAATGGCTTTGACAGAGAGTGCCAAAATCCTGGAACAGCCAGGACCCAGTCAGGTACAAAGTTCAAGTTTAAATTCAGTTTCTTATTCTAGTTCAGAATCAGATTCTTCTTCATCAAGTGATGAGAATATATCTGAGTCTGAGGAAGATATTCATCAGCTTATAGATGAATATAAGGTACTGTTGCAAGCCTACAAGAAAAGCAAGACCCTAGCCAAAAGTCAGGCAAAGGAGATTGCTGATCTCAAGGCTGTTGCAACAGATTTTGAGAAGCAATTTGATCAAAAACTGAATGAGGTAGCCAGGCTGAAACACATTACAGTGATTCAGATGGGAACTATCACCTATAAGAATGATCAAATTAAGAAACTGGAGATCAATCTTCAGAAAGAGAGAGAGCTTGTTGCTAGGTTTTCAAAACCTAAATCAGTGCTACCTTTAATTGATGAATTTGTTCATCATAAAGGCAAGGCTGGACTGGGTTTTGTTAGACCTGCAGGGACTGAGCAGTCCAAGGGCAAAGCCCCAACATTCAACAAGCCTGCTGTAGTCATGACAGCCAAGGCAGTACCTAAGTAAAGGTACAATAAGTTTGAATGCTGGTGCTGTGGTAAAGTTGGCCATTTTGCAGTGGACTGTTGGCACAATGTGAGTGCCAAAGTGAGTTCCAAACTACCTGTTGGAATGTCAGTAGGTAGGTTTGTCAAATTGCAAACTAACAATCACCAAGGACCCAAGAATACTTTGGGTTCTAAGGTTCATTAATTTGTTTTGCAGGTCAGTCCAAGTGGTCATACCCCAACATGGTACTTGGATAGTGGATGTTCCAGACATATGACTGGAACAAGGGGACTACTGAAGGACTATATTCCAATCAAAAATGGTCCTAAAGTGACCTTTGGTGGTTCTGAAAAAGGAATCATCAAAGGGTTTGGTAACATTTCTTCAAACTTAGTTACCATTACTCAAGTGCCTTATGTTAAAGGGTTGAAACACAACCTAATAAGTATAAGTCAGTTAAGTGATGTAGGGTATGACATCTCATTTATTAAAAATGGTTGTCATATCAAGAGGTCAAGTGATCAAGAGATCATTTTGACAGGATATAGGAAGAGAAATGTCTACTATCTAGACATTATGATTGAGAACAATGGTTCTCCAGTTTGTCTTGTAGCTGATGAGACAGTCTCTCATTGTGTCAAATGGTACAAGAGGTTAGCCCATCTTAACTACAAGACTATTAGCAAACTCTTTAGCAAAGAGTTAGTGAGGAATGATCCTCAAGTTAGGTGTGTCAAAGATGGTATTTGCTCAGCTTGTCTAAAGGGCAAGCAGACTAAATCCACCTTTAGAAGCATAGATAACAAAGATGATGTGAGGTGTTTATACCTCTTGCATATGGATCTCTTTGGTCCAATGCCAGTTCACAGCTTAGGTAGGAAGGTCTATACCTTTGTAGTTGTTGATGACTACTCAAGGTTTTCCTGGGTGTTCTTCTTAAGACAGAAATCTGAAACACCTAGTGTCTTCCTTAGCTTTGTCAAGCAAATTCAGAATGAACTAAACTGTACAGTGGTCAAAATTAGAAGTGACCATGGTACTGAATTTCAGTCTGATAGCATGACAAAACTGTGTGAAGACCTTGGGATATTTCAAGAATTCTCTTCACCTAGAACACCTCAGCAAAATGGCATTGCTGAGAGGAAGAATAGGACCTTGATAGAGGCTGGTAGAACCCTACTAAGTGATACATCACTGCCAGAGTATTTCTGGGCTGAAGCAGTTAACACTGCATGCCATGTTATAAATAGGGCTACCATCACTAAAAGGCTTAACAAGACCCCCTATGAAGTTGTGAAAGGCAGGAAACCAAACCTATCCTATTTTAGGATCTTTGGTTGCAAATGCTTCATACTTAACAATGGGAAGTCTTACTTGACTAAGTTTGCTGCCAAGTCCCAAGAGGGAATTTTTGTTGGGTACAGCAATAATAGTAAGGCTTATAGAGTCTACAACTTGACTACACAAGTTGTAGAAGAATCAGTGCATGTAGTTTTTGATGAGACAAAACTTATTAACAATGAGTTGTCTAGCAATGTATGCAGCCCCACAGGTTTGACAAAGGAATTGGACAAGCTTACTATAGAAGAGGTGTCTGCTGCAAGACAGCAAGTAGAAGGCAATAGCTGTTGTCCAGGGGGAGAACTACATGTGCCAATTGCTGAAGAAATACAAGGAGTACAGCATGATGCAGATGCTGAAGAGGTTCAACCTGAAGTTAGGATGCCTCCAGCCAATAGGCATCTTAGAGATCATCCAGTAGAGCAGATTATTGGAGATCCAAGACAAGGAGTTCAAACCAGGAGCAGATACATGAATGCAGCAATCTACTCCAGCTTTTTGTCTCAAGTTGAACCTAAGAAATTTGAAGAAGCAATACAAGATCCACAATGGACTGAAGCAATGCAAGAAGAGCTTAATCAGTTCAAGAGGTGCAAGGTTTGGGAACTGGTTCCAAAACCTAAAGACCACAATGTAATAGGAACTAAGTGGATCTACAGAAATAAGATGGATGAACAAGGGGTCATCATAAAAAATAAAGCAAGACTGGTTGCAAAAGGATATAGGCAAGAAGAAGGTATTGATTTTGATCAAACCTTTGCTCCAGTAGCCAGACTGGAAGCCATAAGAATGTTCTTGGCCTATGCAACCTATCAAGGATTCAAGGTATACCAAATGGATGTCAAGTCAGCATTCCTAAATGGTAATTTGAAAGAAGAAGTCTATGTGGAGCAGCCTTCAGGTTTTGTTGATCCAACTCTACCTCATCATGTCTATAGACTTAGGAAAGCTTTATATAGGTTAAAACAAGCTCCTAGAGCTTGGTATGAAACCCTATCTAGTTTCCTCATTGAGAACAAGTTTTCAAGGGGAAAATAGATAAGACTCTATTCCTTAGGGAATCTAGAGGCAAAGTCATACTTGTCCAAATATATGTAGATGACATTATATTTGGGTCTACTGAAAGTAGCCTTTGCAAAAAGTTTGCAAAGCTTATGCAAAGTCAGTTTGAGATGAGTAGTATGGGAGAGCTGAAGTTTTTCTTGGGTCTCCAAGTTAAACAGACTGAAAGTGGTTTATCCATATGTCAGTCCAAGTTCACCCTAGAACTCATAAGGAATATGGTATGGATTCATCCAGCACCATGAAGACTCCTATGGGGTCAAGTATGTCTCTTAGCAAGGATGATGCAGGAAAACCTGTAGATGAAACCTTGTATAGAGGGATAGTTGGCTCCCTACTATACTTGACTGCTAGTAGACCAGACATCATGTATGCTACATGTGTTTGTGCAAGGTATCAAGCCTGCCCTAAAGAGTCTCATTTGACTACAGTCAAAAGAATATTGAGATATCTAAAGGGCACTCCCTATCTAGGCCTCTGGTACCCTAGGAATGGAGATTTTGATCTAACAGGTTATTCAGATGCAGACTTTGCAGGATACAAAGAAGATAGAAAAAGCACTACTGGAACCTGTCAATTCCTAGGTGGGAGACTAATTTCATGGAGTAGCAAGAAACAAACCAGTGTGGCTATCTCCACAGCAGAGTCAGAAGTATGTGGCTGCAGGAAGTTGCTGTGCTCAACTTCTGTGGATTCAACATCAGCTAGAGGACTATGGATTTCAGGTAAGTAGAACTCCACTTTTCTGTGATTCTACAAGTGCTATTTCAATAGCTAACAACCCTGTATCTCATAGTAGAACAAAACATATTGAAATTAAATATCATTTTCTTAGGGAGCATGTAGAAAGAAATGATATTGTACTTGAATATGTTAAAACAGATAAACAACTAGCTGATATGTATACTAAGCCCCTAGAAGAAGTTAAGTTCAATAGATTCAAAATTGAACTAGAAATGATTAACTTAGACTAAGTTTACAGAATTAAAATTGGCTAAGTAAAAAGGTGTCGACACATAGATAAGTCTATGTCGACACAGAATAGTAGTGTCGACACTTCAGGAAAAAGGTGTCGACACATCTAGTATATTGGTGTCGACACTTCAGAATGTTAGTGTCGACACATGTCAAGTAGGTGTCGACACATCCAATGTGGTGTCGACACTTATGTTTTACTCAGAATTTTCTAAGTAAAGTCTCGACAACGTGTCGAGATATGTTGTGTCGACACATAAACAAGTGTCGACACATAAAATCTGTAGACTAAACTTGTGTCGACACATGTGTGTCGAGACATTATAAGTCTGTGTCGACACTTATTGCCAGTGTCGACACATCTTAAGCTAGCTGTCCCGCCTGTTCATCTTCAAAATCAGAAAGGTATAAATAGGGTTCTGTCTTTGTTTGTCGACACGCTTTCAAAGTTTCGAGACCAAAACTACTGTGTCGACACCTCTCTTTTCTAAAGACAAATTCTTCAACCCTAATGGCACCCAAGCTTGAGGAGAACGTTAACGAGGGCTATGAGCTAGTGCGCGGCGCGTTCGACGACGCAGATCAAGAAATCCAGTCGGTGGTAACCCTAGTCGCCAATTCTGGACTAGAATACTTGGTTTCAGAACCAACAAAGATTTGGAAGAAGGAAGTTCTTGAATTCCTTAATGGAGCTGTTGTAGATGAATCTGGATACAGAATCAAATCCAGAGTTCATGGATCTAAGGTCAAGATTTCACCAAAAACTCTGAGGAAGGTACTCCAGCTACCTAAAACACAAGATGAAGAAGAAGTAACTGCATCCAAGACCAGGGAAGCTCTTACCTGGTGTGGACTTGATCCAAAGATGAAGATAGGATCTGTCTTTAACAGGAAAGGCATGAACAGTTAAGGAAAATTCATGTCTGAGATTGTGGGCAAGGTTATTCTCAGTAAGCCTGGAGGGCATGACAGGGTGTCTGCCTCTATGTTTGGAATCATGACAAGGATAATCTTCACTCTGAAAACAGACTGGTCTATGATAGTCTATGAGAAGATTAAGGAGAGCCTGAAGAAGCCCAACCTGGGCAGGATACTTAGTCTCTACCTAGCTGGTACCATACCAGAGGTAATGAATACAGCTGCAGGAAGTAAGATAAATCATATGAGGAAGATGGATCAAAGGATCTTTTCTAGATGGGACAGGGTATTGTCCAAGGAAATACCAACCCCAGAAAAGACAGTTGCTGAGAAGGAGATTCCTCCAAAGAAGAAGAGAAAAACTGCTGCTGTGGCACAAGAGTCCTCCAGCAGTTCAGGGAGTGAAGAACAAGTTATTTTCACTCCTGATGACCAAGAGGAAGTGGCTATAGAGAAGACCCCTGCTGCTGAATATATTGCTGAGATCCAGGGGGTGCTACCACATGCTAGCACCATCCACAGGGATCAAAGCCAGGGGGAGCCACCAGCTGTAGAAGAACCATCTACTCTGGACAGTGAGCAAGCCACCACCATCATACAAGAGGTACTCACTGACCTAAAAACTTTAGACTATATTATAGAAGATGCTGATTTGTCTGATGATCTTCAGCAAACTCAGCTGAATACTCAAGCACCAGATGTTGTTATCAAAGACACATCTGTTGTACTAGAAGTGGTTGAAGAGCACAGAACATCTCCAGCTTCTTCACCACCAGAATACACCATGGAGGATTTATTCCTAAATCTAGATCAAGAAGATTTTGATATGGACAAGGATGCTGCTGCTGAAGATAAGAGTGCTGCTGCTGAGGGGGAGCAAATGACAGTTCTGGAAAAGCCTTTAAGGCCATAAACTGTGAAGGCAACTGATGTGCAAGCTGACAAACCTCCAAGCCCTAAGGAAAGGGTTGAAATAGCCAGCTCTTCAGAATCTAAAGAAGATGAGGCTACAAAGGCTAAGAAGAAGAAACTCTATGTCTTCAAGAGAAGAAGTCAGAGTTATAAGAAAGCTTTGCAATCCATTGCCCCACAGCCTATAATTCAACAAGCCCCAACTGTTGATTATAGTGCTTTACTGATTGCACTACAGATCAAACTGGATGAACAAAGAAAGGCTATAGAGACTTATGTTGATGAAGGGCAGAAGACTTTACAGTTTGACCTGGCTCAAGATATAAAGTCAATAAGGTTTGAGATGAACCTTAACAAGAAGGAGATGAATGAATGCTTCTCCAAGGGTGGAAATGCTGTGGTGTATCTGGCAACACACCAAGAGAAGATAAAGGCCCAGGTATATGATATAGCCTTAAAGCAAGGATATGTGCTGGAAAACCAAATCAGAATGAATGACAATCTGACTGAGTCACATAATGCTATACTCACAGAATTGAAGAACAAGGCTGATGAACCTTCTACATCTGCTGCTACTGCAAAAGCTGATTTTGATAAAGTCTTTCAACAAGAACTTTCTGCTGTCAAGTCTGTAATCCAAGCCTCTCAGAAAGCTATCTCTGAACAATTGCAAAAGCTCAAACCATTCTTTAAAGAGGGCATCAAATATTTGGACAGTCAGATAAGGTTTCAAAAGGATGATGTCAGAGACCATATGGCCAGAGAAGTCATAAAGGGGGAGAGAGTATTAGTCAAAGCTAGCTCTGACCATGCCAAATGGATATCTAACTCCATCAGAGCTACACTGGGCTATCCTCCACTCTGTGATGATGATAATGTTATTGAATCAGGGATTCAAAATGCATATCTTGGAGGTGAGCAACCAGAGGTAGCTCAAGTGATTTATCCACCTCCAGATTTTGACATGGTTCAAGCAGATGTCAGCACAATGTATAGCCCACCTGAGGGCAAGGACAATGTTCATATTGAAAAGGTTATTCAACCTATTTCTGAAGCTCTGCAAGAGGCTATGAACAAAGAAGAAGAGACAAGGCTGTCTAAAAAGAGGTTTAGGGAACAAGCTGAACAAAAGCCAGATTTTGAGCAATGGAGCCCTACCTCTAGAAATATAATTTTAACTGCCTGGAAAGCTGCCAAAGACAATATGAATGACAGGAACAAATGGTTCTCTGAGGCAGAATGGAGAAAACATGAGATCAGGCAGGAGGCAATAGTTCAGTATAGAAGAAAGGCAAAGATGGGAAAGCTACCTCCTACTGCAGTGGAGCCTAGCAAGTACTTTCCAAAGCCATATCATTATTTTGAGAGACAAAAGATCAAGGCAGAAGAGCTCAAAAAGAAAGATCTTAAAGGCAAGAAGCCTGTTGTTGCTGAAATTGCTGAAGCCCCTGTCAAAGCTCAAGTTCAACCTGGCAAAGGCATTGTTATCAAAGAACCAGACCAGAAATAGATTAGGAATTGACTTGAAGATTGTTGTAATCTTTTGAATGAAAAACATTTTTGTAAACCATTGAAGATGTATTAGAAAAATGTTAGAACAATTTATGATAAATATATTTCATGATTGTTCTGTGAATGTGTCTATTTCTTGTTTGTTCTGCAATGTTGAATGTGTCTATTTCTTGTTTGTTCTGCAATGTTGAATGTGTTTATTTATTGTTTGTTCTGCAATATTGAATGTGTATACATGTGTGAATTATTACATGTTTATGTTTACCCTGCTGTTTATAATCTACTTTACATCATTTTGTAATTTTTAATTATGAATGGTGTATATCATTGACTAAGGGTTATGACTTCTCCAAATAGGGGGAGATTGTTGGGTACATTGGTCAAATGTACCTGATTTGAAGAAGACTCACCCAACTCAATGATATACATCATAATGTATTTGATGTATGTTGAGTTTACTTGTGCAGGTTAAGAAATCACTGGACTGAAGCAAAAAGTTTCTAAGTCCATGTGTCGACACCCAGAGGAAAAGTGTCGACACTTAAGAAAGCTTGTGTCGACACTCAACACAATGTGTCGACACTCAACAGAAGAGTCAGCATTTGAAGTAAGTGTCGACACCCAGCACAATGTGTCGACACTCAACAGAAGAGTCAGCATTTGAAGTATGTGTCGACACCCAGAAAATGTGTCGACACACAGCTAAAGACTCAACACTTGAAGAAAGTGTCGACACAAGGAGTTGTGTCGACACTTAGCAAAGAACAGAAAAAACAACAAATTATTCTAAGTACAAGTGTCGACACTATGGGAATGTGTCGACACTCAGCTGGAGTCTCAACAAGAAGAAGGTGTATCGACACAAGGAGCTGTGTCGACACTCAGCAAGAATTAACATAAAAGACTATGTGTCGACACCAAGAAGCAGTGTCGACACTTGACAGATTCAACACAAGAAGATGTGTCGACACTTAGAAGAATACAGCAAAAGCTAGAAGAACAAGTACTTGTGTCGACACTCAATTTCAGTGTCGACACATGCAGAAGAATCTGTGTCGAGATATACAAGGAGTTGTGTCGACACCTTGTAGACTTGTGTCGACACTTACACAGCATGTGTCGACACTTGGACCATAAGTGTCGACACTTAAAGACAGAAAGTCTCGACACTTACAGACAGTTAGAGATTTTCAAGAAGTGACTGGATGACATGACAGCTGCCGTTCCAGCCAGTCTACAGCAACTGTCAGAGATGTCAGAAGTCAGTTATGAACCGGATCAGCCAGTTACCATGAAGAAGGCCTATAAATAGGCACCCACAGTTTACAGAACAAGTAGTTGAAGTTGTTGATCAGATTGTTGTCAAGGTTGATCATATTGTTGAAGTAATCTTTAAAGTGGTACTCAGAGTATCAATACAAGAAGATCTAGCAGTTCATGTGCAGATCTAAGAAGTTGGAGAGAGAGGGCTCCATCCAAGAAATCAGCCTTTGGAACTAAGCTGAGAAGAAGGATTCAGATTCAATTCTGGATCTTAAGTAGCAGAGGTCAAGGAACTACTGCAGGAGGATTCAGTCTTATTCAGTTCTACTCAAGAAGCTTTGAAGAAAGCTAAGTCAGATTGGATCCAGCTGAGTTCTTCCAAGAACTCATCAAGAATCTCTCAACTCCCCTCTTATCTTTCTGAGTTGTAGAGTTATTGTTTGTAATACATTTTAACTTGTAGGATCCTTTGGATCTGAGAGAATTGTAAGCCTATAATTATAAAGGCTGTGGGTAGGGCTTGTGAGCCTGAGTGTAGGAGATTAAGATCTCTGAGTGTAGGCCTTGTTGGCTGAGTGTAGGCCTTGATTGGCTGAGTGTAGGCCAGTGTGGCTGAGTGTAGGCTTTGGGATAAAGCTGAGTTGTAAGGCTTTGGGCCTGAGGTAGGAACCAATTTGGGTTCTGAGATAGTGGAGGAGTTTGGCCGAATCTAGTACACTGCTAGATAGGCGAAGGGGGAAGTGGATGTACCCATATCTTGGGGAACCACTATAAAACAATGTGTGTTGTGCTGTGCTTGTGCTGTGGATTAGCTGTGTATGTTTTGTTATTGTTGTTTGTTGTGCAAAAGTAGTTAGAAATCTGTGATATAACAGTTTGGCTGCCAACAAAGTTAGAAAAGGATTAGGTCACCTATTCACCCCCCCCCCCTCTAGGTGTTTAGGTACCATATATTTCAGGTTAACCCTACGAGTGGTCGACCTCGCATTGCTAACATGGCGAGTCTCGTAATGCCTTGGATTAAACCAACAATCCACGGCAAAGTGACCGACTTTGCCACAGCACCAACAGTCGAATCTATTGTACCTCTTCCTAGGCTCCTGCCTTACCCTGGGAACGGTGGGTATAGCTGGGGCCTTGGATCTGGAGGAGGAGGCCTCATGGTGACAGCAGTCACATGACTTTGTCACCTTCTGTATAACAGGCTTGGCTTTTGGTGCCTGCTTTTCATTATGGCCGCTAGAGAACGGACCATAATTTCCCATGTGGATTTCCTCATAAGGTGCCTTGAAGGCACTCTCACCGAAGTTCCAGGGAAAGGTCCAACCGTCATATCGTCTCTTTGGCTTTGCAACCGAGGGCCAGAAATGATGGCCAAATGTTGACTCAAAGTCATGTTGGTTGCAAGGAAAGCCAGGCTTTCTGAACGCAACAGGACTAAGCGGAGCCTTTCCCTTTTCATCAACAGAGGCCTTCTTGGCGGCCTTATTCTTCCTCTGGTTCCTATTTCTCCTGGAGGAGGTACCAGATACCCCTACATGCCCCAAGCCAGCTCCTTTGGCCTGAGCAGAGAAGGAATCAACAACTGGAAGAGCTGTTTTTGGCATGGAGAAGCTCTTGACGATCTTCCTTTCTGCCGCAAGTTGTTCTTCCAATTTGTTGACTTCCTCCTGCTTAAGGTCAAGGAGCTTCAGAGACTCTGAGTGCTTTGAGGTCAGGTCAAGGTGCTCCTGTCGGAGAGAGATCAAACTGGTGACCTCTTCCCTTAGGGAAACACACTCACCCTTAAGGAATTTTACTTCCTTTTTCTCAGCCTTCAATCTCTTTCGGCACTCCTCGAAAGTGTTGAGCAGAAGCTCATACTTCTCGAGGAGCTCAGCTTCACGGGCCGAAAGGCTATCCTCAGGTTCATCATCCTGAGACTCAGGATCAGAGTCGGAGTCGGAGAGAGGGGTATGAGCTTTTACCTTCCCAGTAAACGGGGGGCATTCTCCTTCTGAGTCAGAGCGACCCACTAGCCCGAAGTAGGCTTCCTCATCATCACTGGAGTCTGAGGAATCAGACTCACTCATTGTCTTTGGCCTTTTGGCGATGTAGCTCCGCTCCTTCTTCTTATCTCTAGAGGATTTGTGCTCCTCTTCTTTCCCTTTTTCTCTCTTGCCTTGATAGCAGTCGGCTACGACGTGTCCTGGCTTATTGCATCCAAAGCAAATAATGTCAGAGGAGCGATGTTTGTTCGGTCTAGATGCATACCTGTCAGAAGAATAATTTTTCTTCTGATGTCTGGAGGAGGAGCCGTCTCTCTTTCTTTGATTCCTCATCTTGAGGAACTTCTTGAACTCTCGAGTGATGAGGGAGAAATCCTCCTCCGACAGCTCTGAGCTGGAGGAGCATGGCTCGGAGTCCTCCTCCTCATCCTTTTTCCTGGCACGGTATGAAACCGCACCCTTGACTTTTCTAGAGTGACTGGCTTTTAGAGCCACAGTATTTTCTTTGGTCGTCGCCTTCTCTGCTTCTTCTGCTTTTCTGGTGTTCAGCTGAAGCTCGTAAGACATCAGCTTTCCAAACAGAATTTGTGGATCAGTTTCTGCTAGTCTGCCAAATTCTCTGATGGCGCAGATCTTTGTGTCCCATTCCTTAGTAAGGGACCTAAGGAATTTGTCATTGAGTTCACCATTAGTGAACACTCTTCCGTAGCCCTTGAGGGCGTTGACAATCTTTAGGAAGTTCTCGTAGGTGACTCCGATCTCTTCCTTAGGCCCTTGTCTGAAGGCCTCATATTTCTGGTTCAGGAGGGATCTCCGATCATCCCTCACTTCATCCGTGCCCTCCATTAGGATGATCAGGCACTGCCAGATCTCCTGTGCTGTCCTGCAGTTGCTGAAGTTTTGCATCATTGAGTCATCAACTGCGCTGACCAGAATGTTTCTTGCCTTCTTGTCAAGTCCCACTACCACCATCTCGTCCTTGTTCATTTCAGAAAGTGTCTTCAGAACCTTCTTGGTGGGATCAATGGTGGAGGCCTTAGTGGGGACATAAGGTCCCTCCTCCACGATCATGAAGAGTCGAGGATCAACCGCTTCCATGTAGAACCTGATCCTTTCCTTCCAGATAGGAAAGTTGAGCCTGGTGCACACTGGGATCTTGTCGGAGAACTTGAGCCCGTCCATACTAGATGTTTGTCTTCTTCTTGACACTAGGGGCAGGATTCAACTCAAGGTGTTAACCTTTTTGATGAGTAACCTCGCTTTGATACCACTTGAAAGTCCACCTAGTGTCAACAAAGTTCACCTATGGGGGGGGGGGAATAGGTGACGAGCAACGCTTTTGCGGAATTTACGAATGTACCTGCACAATAAAAATAAAAAGCACAGCACACAGAATACACAGGCAATTTATAGTGGTTTCCCGACTTGGGTACATCCACTTTCCCCCTTCGACCTATCTCCCAACAAGGGACGACTCGGTCTCTTCTCCAATAGGATTGAAATCCAATCCCTGCACTAACAGAGGGAACCCTTCCACACGTAGGAGTCAACACTCCCACAAACTGGGTTGCACTCAACCCTTACAACACGGAACAATCGTTCCTTTACAACAAAAGTAAAATAGAATGTACACGAGATACAAACTTCGTTGGGAGACTACGGTGTTCTTCTTCGTTCGACGACGTGTTCGTGAAGTCAACGAAGAATCTACAACCTTGGTCTCTCTTGGAAAGGATCTCCCCGGAACCGGCGGCGGCAAGACGAGCGGCGGCTTGCTTCGGGATCGGCGGCTATGATGATGAGCTGCTGCTAAACTTAGAGATCCAATCTTCGTAGCGAAGCTAGCTTGGTCTTCCAACGGTCACACGAGGATCGGTCGTCTCGATCGATTCGGACGGGGAAGTTATTCCCGATCAACAAATCGAGAGACAAGAGATCTCTGGATAGACACGTGAGACTCAAAGCTTTGTTAAGCTTCTGTCGCCGGAGCTCGAGAGGAAACGCGATCAACGGTGGCGTCCAAATAGCGCGAGCGGCGACGGCGGCGGAGGAGCGATTTCGCGATTTTAGGGTTTTCTCTAGCTCGGCTTCTTTTTGTCTGAGTATTCCGTTCAAAATACCCGTATATAAATACTGTAGATGCCTTCAAAAATGACCGTTGTGGGACCCACAAGCTGAATCCCTAAGTCCCGGTCCAGAACCTTAACAGCGGCAGAATCCGGTTCAGGAAGTTCCAGAAAAACGCCCAAGTCAAAATCGGTGAGAATCGAAAGTGATTCTCGCCGAGTCGCCGAGAATCAAAGGTGATTCTCGACGATTCGGCGAGAATCAAAGATGATTCTCGTCGAATTTGCCTTGGTTGCACGCACTGCTTTAGACCAGGTCGAGACGGTGAGAATCAACCAGAGATTCTCGACGATTCGACGAGAATCACTTGGTGATTCTCGTCGATTCTTACTTAGAAGCAGAGTTGCTCGCTTAGAAGAGGCTGGAACGAGTTCGGCGAGAATCAACCACTGATTCTCGCCGAATCGGCGAGAATCACTTGGTGATTCTCGTCGATTTACACTGAGACGAATTTTCGTCTTTCCACCCAAGAGCTGCTCCTCGACCCATCCGTGCTCCTTGTCTTCTCTTGCATAAACACGGCCCTGTACTTGAAAGTAAGTGCACTCCAATAGAGAGAGTACACATAGGCCAACACACTGATCTGCTCAATGAGGGATTACGTCGTGCAGACCCGTGTCTATTGACCTACTACACCCTGACATTGGTGTGCACTTAGCGTGGAAGAACTGCAAGCACAACTTAAAATATTTTATCAAATACATTGTCTATTGACCTTAGCTTGTCCAGGGGCTTCTTCAAATCAGGTACATTGTGGATACAATACCCAACAATATCTACAATGATGGTCATGTAAAACTCATATGGAGTAGAGTTGAGCTTTGAGTGAGACACTCTATTTAGAATGTGATTTATAGTTATGACTGCTTCCCCCCAAAATGAATTAGGCATACCAGCTGTGAGGAGCATAGAATTCAACATTTCTATTAAAGTTCTATTCTTACGCTCAGCAATACCATTCGACTGGGGTGAGTAAGAAGCTGTGATTTTTAGGATTATACCCTCAGAGGCACAAAAGTCCTTAAACTCAGTTGTAGTGTACTCTCCTACTCAATCACTTCTAGGTCTCTAAATCTTTAGATTTAAAAGATTTTCTATCCGAGTTTTGAAGATCTTAAAGGTCTCGAATGTCTCATCTTTCGATTTCAATAGGTAAACATGACAATATCTGGAAAAATCGTCGATGAATGTAATTAGATATTTCCTTCCCCCTCTAGTGGTGTGACTACGAAAATCACAGAGGTCGGAATGTATCAAATCCAGAAGTTGTGTGCTCATAGAAACTGTCTTGTAAGGTTTTCTAATGATCTTAATCTGGGCACAAACCTCACACCTATTAAATTGAATAGAAAGATCAAATGAGATGTTTTGACTTCTAGCGAGATCTTGCATTTTCTTATAGTGCATATGTCCAAGTCTATTGTGTAATAGCTTCAGATCAATCAGAGTTGAACTCACTTGGTTTATGCACTCGTTATCTAGGATAAGTCTATACATACCATTGATTAGGCAAGCGCAACCAAAGTAGTGAGAATTAACAATTAATGTCATTCTACCGTTCATGGTTGTGAAAGATGTAACGCCCCCACCTGTCACATGACATATAACGGTGGGTCCGACCGGGGCCCCACGCCATATAGCACAGACAAGCGAAGGAATCACGTCTGGAAATCAAAATCTATACGTGTCCTTAACTCATTCCATTCTAGCGCAGCATTTTTCTTGTTAACATGAACTCAAACCAGAATGTCCACCCATATATAAATACCACATTTATATAAAAACACCAGGAATGTATACAACTCACACACCCTGGCCTTATGGCCTTACAAGTTCCTTTTTCACATCAATAGTTTCGTACATCGGCACGCAGGCCGGCCACACATGAAATCCAACCACGACTCTTCATATAACCTTCAAGGACTAAGAACACCAGGCTAGCCAATCCACTTATTCTTTCCAAACCGCAGCAACTGCAATTCATCATCCAAACCAACACAGAAAACAAAGTAACGGTCAGCATTGCTTACCCATTATAACGACCCTACCCCCTACCCGGGGTAGTGGTTCCTTCCCTGTATACAGTGCTTCCTTTCTCATCAAGCATCAGCAAGCATCACCAAATCACATCATAGATAGATCATTCTCTTTATTCCACTAACTAACAAACACATCACATCACAAACGCTGGAGTCCACCAACGCTCCGTGCACTCAGGGCACCTTCTTGACGTACCAGAATCCACCGTCGTACACCGCTGTCTCTCGAGGTTTTAACTTGTTGGTTGACCGGCCCTAGTCCACCAGCTCGCAGGCTGGCGACATCCCGCCCAAGCCACTCAGAGGTCCATCCTCACAACATCACAAACAGAGCAGACCGACCCACACTATGTGGTGTAGCAAGCCGGGTTTATCTAAGCTCCCCAGGCATTGTCTACCCATCGATCCCCCTCCTAGTCCGATCGACCCACCCATGTGGTGCAGCAACCCGGGTTTAACTCGGCTCCCCTAGCATTGCCACCCATCGATCCTACCTTAACTGGATCAACCCACCCTAATGGTGTAACAAACCGGGCGTATCTCGCACTAACCAGGCGTGCTACCAATTGACCATCTCATATCCAGGAGCTTCACCAAAGCCTCCTCACAATCATCACATCCATACATTCATCACAACAGAAATCCGTTTTGCACATCATCAAAGCCACAGAGTCTTCTCCGGTTTACCCATGAACATCACCAATCCAGACGACCGGTCCAGATGGGCTTCACACAGCATGCCTACACCGTACTCTATATTTCCGGCTCTAAATGCAGACACAACAAAGGAATCACTTCCGCGACCCACCTCTTGGTGGAGGATTCCAAGCACATGTATAGAGAAAGGACTTCGATGCCCAAGAAGGAGATCGTTACCCTTGAAGATCGCTTCGACGCCATGAAGTAGCCGGATGGAAATCACCGCCTCGGCTCTGCCTTCACGAATCCGCTCTCGGATCTTCGCTCCGCACTCCGCAGCTCCTACAGCAGCTGGAAGACTCCTCCCTTCTCTCTCCCTTAGGCTTTCTTCCCCCTCTCTTGAAATGAAAATGAAGAAGAAGAAGAAGATAAGAGAATTTATCTTCTAATTCTCGGCCTCTTAGACACCTGGACAAAGCCCAGCCCTTGGATCCAGGAAGAGGGAAACAAACGGCTCAGATCTGGCCAGAAAAGCTAAAACACGGCCTGACACGCCCTGTGACACGCCCGTGTCACAGGCCGTGTCCCTCTAAGCGGCAGACAACCGACTCAATCCAGCCAGTACACGGCCGTGTGACACGCCCGTGTCACGGCCGTGTCCTCGACACGCCCTCAGACATGCCCGTGTCTGAGGCCGTGTACCTCAACAGAAATAATCCCAAAACAACCCAAGACTTCACACGGCCTGGCACACGGCCTGGCACACGCCCGTGTTCATGGCCGTGTGCACCAGGACACACCCGTGTCCCGCAAACACGCCCTAACCCGAGACGGTGAGTTGAGTTCGACGATCACTGACATGCCCTGTGACACGCCCGTGTCACAGGCCGTGTCCTCACTGGAAACTCGATACTCGACGATCGTCGCGTAACACTCGTCGAGCATACGACACGGCATCCGACACGGCCGTGTCCTGGGCCGTGTACCCCCTCTCGACGATGTCGAGCGAAAATCATCGACACCAAGGCCGATCGTCGACACAACCTCGACACGCCCTGCGACACGCCCGTGTCGCAGGCCGTGTCAACTGACACGCCCTGGGACACGCCCGTGTCCCAGGCCGTGTCACCCAAAAATCCTGTTTTCAGAAAATTGGCCTGTTACAATCCTCCCCTCCTTCAAATAATTTCGTCCTCGAAATTTGACTCCAAGCAGCCAATCAGTCACAACATCACAAACTCGTACACCCCAAGCCTCCGCACACACTAACAAACAGACAACACAACAAACATCCCTAACGTCCACTTGTGCACATTCAGCCACATAAAACCTCAAAACAAAACAACATGATTGATTTATCTCCTCATAATCACAAGTGCACCAAGCTATTATAGGGATCTACAACTATATAGAAACATCATTACATACATCACGATGGATGATTCACCAAGTTCTGATTCCCGATTCAGTCAAAAGTGATGCACATCAGCTATTATTCATCACACTTGATATCAAAACATAGTTTACATACAACATTCAGAGCATCGGCATGATTCACATCAGTTCACTTCCGCTCAGCCTCCCGATTTTGAAATTCGCGATTTAAAGATAAATGAAACGCTCGAGGCTGAATTTCACCAACTGAGCTTTGCGGCTCTTGTACTTCCATCGCATGCAAGCGAGGTTGCATCCGGGGTGCAGATGATTCGGCCACTGCTTTCCCTTTTTCTTCATATGACGCACCTGTCTTTTTCTCACTCCCTGGAGGGACATTCCAACAGAATTTTGCAATATGTCCTGGCTGCCCACATTTATAACATATACGTGTATCCACACGTCCTGGCCCATACGTCGCCCCCGAAGAAACAGTCGACGGAGCTACGTCCAACAGCCTAAATCTTTTCTTCTCTTGTCGTCGAAACTCCGATTGATCCAATTGCGACATTTTAAACTCTGACTTTTCCCTTGCCAGTCTCTTATTCTCCTGTACTCGCTTCATATCCTTCTCCAAGGCACGAGCTGTATCGACTAACGCCTGAAAGCCTTGACTCACCGAACTCGAAAGTGCCAACCTCAATTCATCCCGCAATCCTCCATAAAACCGATTCGTCTTTTGCGCTTCCTCCGCAAAGGTCGATCCCGCATATCTCCCCAATCTTGTAAACTCATGCAGGTAGGTATCAATATCTCGCTCACCCTGCACCAAGCGGAGAAACTCATTTTCCATCGCAATCCTCTGCGACACTGGCACATACTTGGCTAAAAATATTTGGGAGAATTCCTCCATTGAAACTTCCATTAAACCTCGACCTGCCAAGTGGTGCACTTCAATTTCATCCCACCATAATCTCGCATCGCCTTCCAACAGAAAAGTGGCCAGCATCACTTTCTGCTCCTCGACCGTCCTAATTGCAGTTAAGATCCTTTTTACTCTTGCCAACCAATCTTCTGCCTGCATTGGGGAAAGCGCTCCACCAAACGTCGGTGGGTGAAAGTGCATAAAACGTGACAATGCGTCGTCACTTGCTTGCACTTCCACCACCTTGGCAGCATGCTCTTGCCTTCCACCAGGTCTTGCCTATCCAGTTGGTTGTGCTTGTAACACTGCAAGCACTGTCTCCGCTACCACCCGTATGGCCTCTGCCGAGGGAGGCATCAGCGCTTCCACGGGTGCTGCACTTTCATCCGACCGCTGGGGCTCAGACGGCCCAGCTCCATCCCTCGCCACCTATCAATGTACAGAACACCATTAAATTCTTCCAATTCATAACGGTACTGTTACATTAACTACACCCTCACGCACATCATGTGCCTGACATACATTCCTAGTGGACATTCATGAGTTCATTTATGTTCTCTCCTCCCAAATAATCTCAACCTCGCTCTGATACCACTTTGTAACGCCCCCACCTGTCACATGACATATAACGGTGGGTCCGGCCGGGGCCCCACGCCATATAGCACAGACAAGCGAAGGAATCACGTGTGGAAATCAAAATCTATGCGTGTCCTTAACTCATTCCATTCTAGCGCAGCATTTTTCTTGTTAACATGAACTCAAACCAGAATGTCCACCCATATATAAATACCACATTTATATAAAAACACCAGGAATGTATACAACTCACACACCCTAGCCTTATGGCCTTACAAGTTCCTTTTTCACATCAATGGTTTCGTACATCGGCACGCAGGCCGGCCACACATGAAATCCAACCACGACTCTTCATATAACCTTCAAGGACTAAGAACACCAGGCTAGCCAATCCACTTATTCTTTCCAAACCGCAGCACCTGCAATTCATCATCCAAACCAACACAGAAAACAAAGTAACGGTCAGCATTGCTGACCCATTATAACGACCCTACCCCCTACCCGGGGTAGTGGTTCCTTCCCTGTATACAGTGCTTCCTTTCTTATCAAGCATCAGCAAGCATCACCAAATCACATCATAGATAGATCATTCTCTTTATTCCACTAACTAACAAACACATCACATCACAAACGCTGGAGTCCACCAACGCTCCGTGCACTCAGGGCACCTTCTTGGCGTACCGGAATCCACCGTCGTACACCGCTGTCTCTCGAGGTTTTAACTTGTTGGTTGACCGGCCCTAGTCTACCAGCTCACAGGCTGGCGACATCCCGCCCAAGCCACTCAGAGGTCCATCCTCACAGCATCACAAACAGAGCAGACCGACCCACACTATGTGGTGTAGCAAGCCAGGTTTATCTAAGCTCCCCAGGCATTGTCTACCCATCGATCCCCCTCCTAGTCCGATCGACCCACCCATGTGGTGCAGCAACCCGGGTTTAACTCGGCTCCCCTAGCATTGCCACCCATCGATCCTACCTTAAATGGATCAACCCACCCTAGTGGTGTAACAAACCGGGTGTATCTCGCACTAACCAGGCGTGCTACCAATTGACCATCTCATATCCAGGAGCTTCACCAAAGCCTCCTCACAATCATCACATCCATACATTCATCACAACAGAAATCTGTTTTGCACATCATCAAAGCCATGGAGTCTTCTCCGGTTTACCCATGAACATCACCAATCCAGACGACCGGTCCAGATGGGCTTCACACAGCATGCCTACACCGTACTCTATATTTCCGACTCTAAATGCAGACACAACAAAGGAATCACTTCCGTGACCCACCTCTTGGTGGAGGATTCCAAGCACATGTATAGAGAAAGGACTTCGATGCCCAAGAAGGAGATCGTTACCCTTGAAGATCGCTTCGGCGCCATAAAGTAGCCGGATGGAAATCACCGCCTCGGCTCTGCCTTCATGAATCCGCTCTCGGATCTTCGCTCCGCACTCCGCAGCTCCTACAGCAGCTGGAAGACTCCTCCCTTCTCTCTCCCTTAGGCTTTCTTCCCCCTCTCTTGAAATGAAAATGAAGAAGAAGAAGATAAGAGAATTTATCTTCTAATTCTCGGCCTCCTAGACACCTGGACAAAGCCCAGCCCTTGGATCCAGGAAGAGGGAAACAAACGGCTCAGATCTGGCCAGAAAAGCTAAAACACGGCCTGACACGCCCTGTGACACGCCCGTGTCACAGGCCGTGTCCCTCTAAGCGACATACAACCGACTCAATCCAGCCAGTACACGGCCGTGTGACACGCCCGTGTCACGGCCGTGTCCTCGACACGCCCTCAGACATGCCCGTGTCTGAGGCCGTGTACCTCAACAGAAATAATCCCAAAACAACCCGAGACTTCACACGGCCTGGCACACGGCCTGGCACACGCCCGTATTCATGGCCGTGTGCACCAGGACACACTCGTGTCCCGCAAACACGCCCTAACCCGAGACGGCGAGTTGAGTTCGACGATCACTGACACGCCCTGTGACACGCCCGTGTCACAGGCCGTGTCCTCACTGGAAACTCGATACTCGACAATCGTCGCGTAACACTCGTCGAGCATACGACACGGCATCCGACACGGCCGTGTCCTGGGCCGTGTGCCCCCTCTCGACGATGTCGAGCGAAAATCGTCGACACCAAGGCCGAACGTCGACACAACCTCGACACGCCCTGCGACACGCCCGTGTCGCAGGCCGTGTCAACTGACACGCCCTGGGACACGCCCGTGTCCCAGGCCGTGTCACCCAAAAATCCTGTTTTCAGAAAATTGGCCTGTTACAAAAGACATTCCAGCTTTATCAAGCAAACTCATAGAAATCAAATTCTTAGTTAAATTTGTAACTACTTTAACATGTTGTAAAATTAAAGTTTTACATAAAGAGAGGACTAGCTCTGCAGTCACAGCATGAGTAACATCTGTCGCTCCTCCATTTCAGTTTTCAACTCTATCCTTGACCGTCGTGACCTTTGAAAGAAGACTCATGTCATTTGTGATGTGACAGGTAGCACCACTATCAAGCCACCACTCAGAAGACGCACTGCGGTGACTACTCCCAATCATAGCCACGAAGGACTTGGGATAGGAGTTGTCGACCACCATGTTCGCCACATTTTGTAGTGCTTCCTCCTTTTGTTTCTTTGGACCCCTGCATTCAGTAGCCCAGTGACCCCATTTGCCACAGTTATGGCACTTGCCCTTCTTCCTTTTGAGAGAAGGCTTTTTGACCGCCAACGGTGTTGGTGTATCACCCTTAGGTGCCTGGGGCTTCCGAGAAGGCTTACTAGGACGTGAAATGAAGTTGATATTCTGTGAGGGCTGCGCAACCTGCTCCAAGCTTTTCCTAGCAATGTTTTGGTCCTCAATATGGATGAACCTTTTGATTTCATCCAAACTGATCTTCTCATTCAGTCTGTACATCTCGGTCTTGAAGAAGAGCCACTCAGAAGGCAGCTTACTTAGAATAATGTACACAAAGAGGTTGTCATCCATTTTTAAGTGATCATCATCCAGCTTATCACGCAGGTTGACCAGCTCTAAGAGTTGAGAAGTGATAGGCACGTTCGCTTTGAATCTGAAGTTGAAAAACTTATCTCCAATGAGCGACTTTGACAGTCCTTCCTCCTTCTAGAAATGCGCGTTCATTCGATCTCATATTTCTTTTGCAGTCTTGTAAGCGTGGTAGGTCAACGCGAGACGGGGATTCAGGGAATTCAACAGGTAATCCCTGCAGAAATCCTTATCCTTGTTCCATTGGTACTCATCCATGTCCTCGACGGTAGAAGCGAAATCGCTCTGAACAGTATAGAAAATCTCGCGTTCATTCATTCCTAGTTGGACTTGAATTTTCCAACTTAGAAAATCGGAGGCGTCGAACGATTGCAGCTTTATGGTGTCTAGCGCACTTTTCTTCGACATAATTCTAGATTCAAATAGAAATTACAAATTCTAGAACGGGATCACCTGAGCCGTGTGAAGATGTCAGAAAATCTTCGGATCCAATCCAGAAATGATTTACTATTCCTCTCCGGTTGAGCGCAGTCGATGAAAAACTAGGTCCGGTTGCAGCACAAACAAAACACTAATACACTGATAGATCTGTCTGAATCAGCAATCGAATCCAAGGTACTTTGATAATTAAGTTTGTTTGCCCCCTTTTGCAATCTGCAACCGGATCAGGTTATATCTCTCTCCAACCAACAAAATTGAAAGAATTGGTTTCAAGATAACCTAAACACCTTGAGGAGGGGGGGTGAATAGGTTCAATTCCTTTTTACTCTAGGCAGAATATTAATTCAGTTAATCAAACAGAATCAAACAGTTCTACAGCTACCACATCACAGAAATTACAATATCACACACAATCACAAATGGCACACAGATTTATATTGGTTCCCCAAATGATGGGTACATCCACTTTCCCTCTTCGTCTATCTAGCAGTGTGCTAGATTCGGCCTAACTTCTTCCTTCCTTCTCAGATCCACAAATCTTACAGCTCAGAACCCAGTCAAGGTTCCTACAACTCAGAGTGAGTCGACACTCCTACAACTCAGGCAATTAAGCCCTACCTCAGCCTTCACCCAGGCCTATAACTCAGAGAATTAAATCTCCTACCTCAGGCACACAGCCCTACCTCAGCCTTCCCAAGGCCTATAACTCAGAGATGTAAATCTCCTACCTCAGACACTCAGCCCTACCTCAGCCTTTATAAATTAGGCTTACAACTCAGATCAATAATGATCTTACGGGAAAAATGATATAAAATAAGTTTTATCTTTCACCCAAGTTAAGAGAGAATGGGTAGAAAGTTTTCTTGATCAGTTCTTGAAGAATCTGATTACACAGAAATCAACCTGTATTTGGCTTTCTTCAAAACTTCTTGAATCTGAACACAGTAAGGTTGAATTTCTTGAAGATGATCTTCAATCAGCTTCCTTCTTAAAATCCAGAAATTAATCTGAATTCTTCTTTGCAGATTAGTTTAGGATCTACTCTTAAGAGACTAGTTGATGATAGTCTCTTTCTTCACTTGAATTGTTGGAGCTCTCTCTCTACAAATTCTTCTGAAGATATTTTGAAATTCTTCACTTAGATCCACTTGAAATCTCTGACTGGATTTTCTTGTGTATGTTGAATCTTCTGTTGTAATTGTGTTTTTGTGTACTTCGTCGTCTTCAATTGATAGAATCTGTCTTTATATAGACTTCATCCAAGATTACCGGATGATCCGGTTGCGAACCAACTTCTGACAGATCTGACAGTTGCAGTAGACTTGTTGGTTATGGAAGCTGTTAAGTCTCCAGTCACTTCTTTAAACTTTATCTCTGTCAGCAAAGTGTCGAGTCTGAACTTCACATGTGTCGGCACAAGTAGACTAAGTGTCGACACAATCCTTGGTGGTGTCGACACAGCTCTCATGGTGTCGACACTGCTTCTCGACATAGCTTTTGTAAGAATATGTCGACACAAGTCCTGTTGTCGACACAGTCACTTCTTATCTTGACACAATTAACTTAGAAGAAATTCTGGTGTGTGTGTGTGTCAACACAAGTCCTGTGTGTCGACACAGTTGATGTCAAGTGAACTTTCTGTGTGTCGACACAAGTCCTGTCTGTCGACACAGTTGATGTCGACTGTACTTTCTGTGTGTCGACACAAGTCCTGTGTGTCGACACAATTTCTTCTGGTGTCGACACAGCTTTTCCAAGTGTCGACACAATTGACTCCAGGTGTCGACACAGCTTTTCTCAAGTGTCGACAAAAGTCTTCACAAGTGTCGACACAGCTTCTTCTGCTGTCGACTCATGGACTTAGAAACTTTTCTTGCATATTCTTAACGGGCACATATAAACTCAAAACAACATCAAATACACCTTGATGAATATCATTGAGCTAAGTGAGGCTTCTCCCAATCTGGTACATATTTTCCAATGTACCCAACAATCTCCCCCTATTTGGAGAAGTCATAACCCTTAGTCAATGATATACACCATTTATAATAAACAAACATTATGATGTATATAAACATTACATGACATGGTAACATATAAACAAAACATGTATAATATGTCATCACAGAATGATGCAAACACAGTGAGCATAAATCATTGTTTTGTTTAAACTATCAAAAGTTTGTCAACAATTAGTTTACATAGATTTTTTAACAACTAAAGATTACATTGTTGTAAAATCTAGT
Source organism: Platanthera guangdongensis (assembly GCA_039583875.1). Lineage (NCBI taxonomy): Eukaryota > Viridiplantae > Streptophyta > Magnoliopsida > Asparagales > Orchidaceae > Platanthera > Platanthera guangdongensis. The sequence goes on from CM077166.1 coordinate 47,082,022, forward strand.
TAATCTATTCTAAGGCTGATCAGGCTCCTTGATGACTATGTCTTTTCCTGGTTTGATCTGAGCCTGCACAGTAGGTTCAGCATCATCAGCAGGTTTCTTTCCTTTCAGATCTTTCCTTTTCTGTTCTTCAGCCCTTATCTTTTTCCTTTCAAAATAATGAAAAGGCTTTGGGAAGTACTTGCTAGGCTCTAGAGCATTAGCAGGTAATTTCCCAGCTTTTGCTTTCCTTCTGTATTGAAGAATGGCTTCCTGCCTGGCTTCATACTTGTTCCATTCTTGCTCAGTATACCATTTACCCCTTTTGTGGGTCTTGTCCTTCACAGCTTTCCAGGCAGTCAAAATAATGTTCCTGGAAGTATGGCTCCATTGCTCAAAATCAGGCTTCAACTCAGCATGTTCTATAAACCTTTTCTTGGACAGTTGTACTTCCTTCTGAGCTTCCTTGACAGCCACTGACATTTCCACTTTCTCAAGAATAATATTGTCAACCTCCTGTGGAGGGCTGTACATTGACTGAACTTCTTGCTGAACCATGTCAAAACTGTTGGAGGGTAAATGACCTGAGCAACTTCAGGTTGATCACCTTCAATATAGGCAGGTTGCACACCAGACTCAGCAACATTGTCATCATCATATAGGGGTGGATATCCAAGAGTGGCTCTGATGCTATTTGATATCCATTTAGCATGATCTGAGCCGGCTTTGACAAACACCCTCTCCCCCTTTATGACTTCTCTTTCAATATGATCCATGAGATCATTATTTTGGAACCTTATTTGATTAACCAGATAATTTGTTCCCTCTGTATAATAGGCTTTAAACTTTTGAAGCTGAGCTGATATAATCTTCTGAGAGGCTTGAAGTGCAGATTGGAAATTGGCTAAATCCTCTTGAAGTTTCTTATAAAACTCTGATTTCTCTTTAGCCCTTGCCTCAGTCAGTGCAGTTGCAGTATTCTTTAACTCTGTAACAATCACATTATGTGATTCAGTAAGATTATCATTCATCCTTAGTTGATTTTCTAGGACATAGCCTTGCTTGACCACTATATTATCAATTTGTGTCCTTGCTTCTTTTTGCTGTTTTGCCAGAAAAACTACAGCATTACCTCCTTTATGGAAGCAATCTGTCATCTCCTTTTTATTCTGGTTTACCTCAAATCTAATTGATTTTATATCTTGAGCCAAGAAATATTGCAAATCTTTATGAGTTTCATCCATATATTTCTCCATGGCTATTCTTTGTTCATCTAATTTTACTTACAAAGATACCAGTAAGGAGTTATAATCATGTGCAGGAATTGGTTGTGGAGCAGTTCGCAATGCCCTTTTATAGCTTTGGCTTATTCTTCTGAAAACCATCAGCTTTCTCTTCTTTACTTGAGATTCTGCTTCATCTTCAAAAGCTGAGGTACTTACTATATCAACTCTTTCCTGAGGACTAGGTGACAGTTCCTTTTCAGTCCTAGTTTTCTCCCCCTCGGTTTCAGCTTGCTCCCCCTCAATCCTGACTTGCTCCCCCTCAGTCCTGGCTTGCTCCCCCTCAGTCCTGGCTTGCTCTATATCAGGGAACAACTCTTCAAGAGTAAACTCTTGTTGAGTTTGGACTGGAGACACCACTAACTCTGGAGCATCAGCAGCTGTAGATGTATCCTCCATGATAACATCTTGTGTTTGATTGTTGAGTTGAGTGGTCTGGTCAACATCAATCAAGGGCACAGTTAGTGTTTCATACTCATTATTGAAAATTGTTTGATAAACTTCTTGGATTACCTCAAGAATAGTTTGATTAGCCATCTCACTTTCTAAGTGTGTTGGCTCTTCCTTAAGATGAGGCTCCCCCTGCATCTGATCATCATGTCTAATGTCTTGAGCAGGTGATTTCTCAGTATTCTCTGGCCTCTCTTCATCAGCCATGTCTTTGATCAACACTCTATCCCATATAGAGATTATCCTTAGATCCATTCTCCTCATGTGATTTATCTTGGATCCAGCAGCCTGTTGCATCACTTCTGGAATTGCTCCAGCCAAGTATAAACTTAATATCCTTCCCAGATTAGGTTTCTTGATGCTTTCTATAATCTTCTCATATATGACTGCAGACCAATTGGTGTTGATTTTGTAGACGATACTGGTCATGAGGCAGAACATGTAGGCTGAGACCCTATCATGTCCACCTGGTTTGCATAAGATTACTTTGCCAACTACTTCAGAAAGGAATTTTCCTTGTACATTCATTCCTTTTCTAATCATAGATGATCCAATTTTCATGGTGGGATCTAATCCACACCACTGGAGTGCTTCTCTGGTCTTGGAAGAGATAACTTCTTCGTCTTCTTGATTTTTGGGCAGATGAAAAGTTTTTCGTATGCTCTTCATGGTGAGTTTGATTTTATTACCCTGGACTGAAGACCTAATCTTTAGTCTAGTTGAATCCTGAGTTGCAGCTCCATAGAACTCAAGGATTTCCTTCTTCCATATCTTTGTAGGTTCTGATGACAAATACTCCAAGCCATTTTCTGCAATTAGAGCCATCACAGCTTTAATCGCTGGTTCAGCATCGTCAAAGGCATTTCATACCAGTTCATATCCCTCATTCACGTTTTCGTCAAGTTTCGGCGCCATTGGGATGGTGAGAAATCTTGAATGGAGAAGAGAGTTTGTCGACACAAGAATCTAGTCTCAAAAATCTGGAGAGGGTGTCGACGGGGTTTGTTCTTGACCTATTTATATGTGTCTAAACATAGAAGGTCAAAAGGCGCATCAAAATTTACTTAGTGTGTCAACACTGTTGAGATGGTGTTGACACAGACTGTTAATGTCTCGACAGAAGTGTTGACTACTATGTGTCGACACCAATTGATGATGTGTTGACACAGACATACTTATTAGTTCAACAGAAATTCTGTGTCGACTCTAATTCTAAGTGTCGACACAACTTCTAGATGTGTTGACACAACTCCTGAATGTGTCGACATAACTCCTCTGAAGTGTCGACACCAATTTTCTAGATGTGTCGACACAACTTCTCTGTGTCGACATAGACCTCTTTTTGTGTCAACACAAAATTACTTAGACAAATTTGTCAATCTATTCTATGTTCAACATACCTAATTCAATTTTAAAATTAATGAATTTAGTTTTATCCAATGGCTTAGTGAACATGTCAGCAATTTGAAAACTTGTATTGACAAATTCTAAACATATATCCTCTTTTTCTACATGATCTCTAAGAAAATGATATCTTATTTTTATATGCTTTGTTCTACTATGAGAAACAAGATTATTAGCAATAGAAATAGCACTTGTAGAATCACAGAATAATGGGGTCCTACTTACCTGGATAATCTTTAAGCTGATGTTGTATCCACAACAGTTGTGCACAGCAGCTCCCTGCAGCTACATACTCAGACTCAGGTGTGGAGATTGCCACACTAGTCTGCTTCTTACAGCTCCATGACACCAATCTCCCTCCTAGAAATTGACAGGTGCCAGTTGTGTTTTTTCTATCTTCTTTTCATCCTGCAAAGTCTGCATCTGAATATCCAGTCAGTAGAAAATCTCTATTCTTAGGGTACCAAAGGCCTAGATTAGGTGTGCCCTTAAGATATATCAAAATCCTCTTAACAGCAGTATAATGAGATTCTTTTGGGAAGGATTGGTACCTAGCACAGACACATATAGCATACATGATGTCAGGTCTACTAGCAGTCAGATAAAGGAGGGAGCCAACTATCCCTCTATATAAAGACTCACCTACAGGTTTTCCTGCATTATCTTTGCTTATAGGCATACTTGTCCCCATTGGAGTTCTCATGGTAGTGGATGACTCCATACCATACTTCTTAATTAACTCCTGGGTGAACTTAGACTGGGATATGGACAGGCCATCATCAGTCTGTCTTACTTGGAGTCCCAAGAAGAACTTAAGTTCTCCCATGTTGCTCATCTCAAACTTCCCTTGCATAAGTTTAGAAAACTTCCTACAAAGGTTGTTTTCAGTAGAACCAAATATTATGTCATCAACATATATCTGGACTATGATTATCTTCCCTTTGGATTCCCTAAGGAATAGAGTTTTGTCTATTTTCCCCCTTAAGAATTTATTCTCAATGAGGAAAGTAGACAAGGTTTCATACCAAGCCCATGGGGCTTGTTTTAAACCATATAGTGCTTTCCTAAGCCTATACACATAATTAGGATATAGTGGATCAATAAAACCTGATGGTTGTTCTACATTGACTTCCTCCTTTAAGTCTCCATTCAGGAATGCTGACTTAACATTCATTTAGAACACTTTGAAACCCTAATAAGCTGCATAGGCTAGGAATAGCCTTGTTGCTTCCAACCTTGCCACAGAGGAAAATGTTTGATCAAAGTCTATGCCCTCCTCCTGCCTGTATCCTTTGGCAACAAGCCTTGCCTTGTTCTTAATTATGATCTCACTCTCATCTAGCTTGTTCCTGTAGATCCACTTATTCCCTATGACATTGTGGTCTTTTGGTTTAGGAACTAACTTCCAGAACTTACATCTCCTGAATTGATTCAACTCCTCCTACATAGCATCAATCCAGTGTGGGTCTTGTATAGCTTCTTCAAATCTTTTAGGTTCCTGTTGAGACAAGAAGCTTGAGCATAGTACAGTTTTTAAGCTCTTGCTTCTAGTTTTAACCCCTTGTCTAGGATCACCAATAGTATGGTGTACAGGATGATCCTTTAAATGTCTAACTGCTGGAGGAAGTCTGTCTATAGTTTGACTTTCTCCATTTTCTTCATTCTGCTGTACTTCATGGTCTTCATCAGCATCTTGTGAGTCTTGTACTCCCCATGGACAGCAACCATCATTTTCCTCTTCCTATCTTGCAGTTTGATCTTCTTTGATAGTCAGCATGTCCATCTTCTCTTTTATACCTGTAGAGCTACAAAAACTACTAGGCAACTCATTGTTAATAAGTCTTGATTCATCAAATATAACATGAACAGACTCTTCTATAACTTGTGTAGTCAAGTTATATACTCTATATGCCTTACTATTATTGTTGTACCCAACAAATATCCCATCTTGGGATTTGGCAGCAAACTTTGTCAGGTAAGACTTGCCATTGTTAAGCACATAGCACTTGCAACCAAAGATCCTAAAATAGGATAAGTTTGGTTTTCTGCCTTTCATAACCTCATAGGGTGTCTTTTTGTGGCTCTTAGTGATGGAAGCCCTATTGAGCACATGACATGCAATGTTTACTGCCTCAGCCCAGAAATATTCTGGGAGAGAAGTGTCACTCAATAGAGTTCTACCATCCTCAATAAGAGTCTTATTCTTTCTTTCAGCAATTCTATTTTGCTGAGTAGTTCTAGGTGAGGAGAATTACTGATGAATCCCAAATTCTTCACACAACTTTGTCATATTTTCATATTGAAATTTAGTTCCATGGTCACTTCTGATTTTGAACAATGAATTATTCAGTTCATTCTGAATTTGCTTAACAAAGTTGCAGAAAATAGTTGGGGTTTCAGATTTCTGCCTCAAAAAGAAAACCCATGAAAATCTAGAATAGTCATCTACAACCACAAATGTATAGACTTTCCTACCTAGACTTTGAACTGGCATTGAACCAAATAAATTCATATGCAAGAGGTATAAACACCTCACTGAGTCTTTGGTTTCTAGGCTATGAAAGGAGGATCTGGTCTGCTTGCCTTTTTGACAAGCTGAGCATATTCCATCCTTAATGCACTTAACTTGAGGAAAATTCCTCACTAACTCTTTATTAAAGAGTTGACCAATAGTCTTGTAGTTTAGATGAGCTAGCCTCTTGTGCCATTTGACACAATGAGAGACTTTCTCATCAGCTACCAGACAAATAGGAGAATCTTTATTCTCACTCACAAAGTTTAGGCAATACACATTTCCTTTCCTATAACCAGTCAACATGATCTTCTGATCACTTGACCTTTTAATATGACAACCATTCTTAATGAATGAAATGTCATATCCAAGATCACTCAGTTGACTTATGTTTATCAAGTTATGTTTCAAACCCTTCATATAAGCCACTTGAGTGATAGTAATTGAGCTGTTAGAAATGTTACCAAACCCTTTGATGACTCCTTTTTCAGAACCACCAAAGATTACTTTAGGTCCATTCAATATGGGTGAGTAGTCCTTCAGCAATCCTCTTGTTCCAGTCATATGTCTGGAACATCCACTGTCCAAGTACCATAAAGGGGCAGGGTGTAACGCCCCAAAACTCAAAAGAGCAACTGAGGACGTTTTGGGCCAGTTTTGGGTTCTGGCAGGAGGCACACGGCTTGGGACACGGGCATGTCCCAGGGCGTGTCAGGCTTGTGTCGTCGAGTTGGTCGAGAGGTCGACGAATTTCACTCGACGTTGTGTCGAGAAAGGGCACACGGCCTGCGACACGGGCGTGTCGCAGGGCATGTCGACCTGTGTCGACACTCAGCCCGCGAAGTAGACAGTCTGCGCTCGACGAGGTGTCAAGACATGGCACACGGCCTGCGATACGGGCGTGTCGCAGGGCATGTCGACCCGTGTCGACACTCATCCCGGTGAGTCGACGAATTTTGCTCGACGATGTGTCGAGATAAGGCACACGGCCTAGGACACGGGCGTGTACAAGGCCGTGTCGTCAGGTCGACGATCTTCGCTCGACGAAGTGTCGAGTGTCGAGACCGTGTACACGGCCTGGAGCCCAGGCGTGTTGAGGTAGACAAGGGAAAGGACACGGGTGTGTCCTAGAACCCGTGCAGTGCTCGGGTTCTTTTCAAGATAAATTGATGGGGGTACACGGCCGGCCACACGGCCGTGTCAGGTGGAACACGGGCATGTCAGGTCAAATACGGGCGTGTTCGATGCCCGTGTATTATTTCAGGCGAGTCGATTTTGACGGTGAATGAGGCACACGGCCCTGGACACGGGCGTGTGCCAGGCCGTGTGCGGCCCAGATTGGACATTTTAGTCCCGAATCAAAGCCGTTCGTTTCTTTAATTGGTGATCCAACGGCTCGGGGTTGTTCCTGATGGGATATACCCGGGATTGGGCCTTAGAAACCCTAACTTTTCATGAGTTGTTATCTTTCTAAAGCTTAGAGAGAGAGGAGAGCCAAGGAAGGAAGAAGGAGCTAGATCCGGGCATTGGAGGAGCTTCGAAGCTCCAAATCGCGAGCCGACTCCGGATCCACAGAGGCAAAGCTAGTGCGGTGCTTTTCATCCGCTTACTTTTCCATGGCGCCAAAGAAGAACGCAAGGGTAACGATCCTCTTCTTGAGCATGTTAAGCTCTACTTCTTTTGCAAAAGAGAAGCCCGCTCTCGCGAGTTTGCAGTGAGTTGCAGGCGTTCCTTCGGGTAGACATGAATAGTCCCAGTTATTAGAGTCCGTAAGCGAGAACGGACATAGGCATGTTGTGTGAAGCCTACCCGGACATGTTGGTCTGGATCGGTGATGTTGCATTGCATAAATGCCGGAGAAGACTCCGTGCGATTGGTTGTTTTTCGGGTTTTCTACAGGTAGATTGCAACAGGGAGCCTTGGGGACTAACCCTAAGGTGCACTCGGAAAACTGGGCGGATGCGTGATCTTGCCAACATGGAGGCCTGAGAGCCAACTTGAATATAACCGAGTTATGTGAAATTGTGTGACGAAAATGGGACTCGGGAGAAGTTTGACCTGCGCATATGGCTTAAATTATCGTTGCGACGTGAGCACGGGTTAGATGGAACTGTACCCACTTATATGTCGTTCGGGTTAAAGAGACCTAAAGTTACGTGGCACTTGCCGTTGGCATAGATGAGGGTCTTCGGCGGTCTATGGCTTAAATTGTCGTGACCCATGCCGGGAAGACAAATTGCCCATATGTTTGGCCGTCAAAGTGGCGGTGGTGGGTCTGGAATGTCTATGGCTTTAACTAACGTGACATCGACCGGTTCACCGAGATTGTGCCCTGAGTGCACGAGGTGTGTGGCCGTGTGAGCCTACGCCTGTGATGAAATGATTTTTATTATATTTCTCGCTTGTGCTAATAAAATTGCAGGGAAGGAGCATCGCCGCCCCGAGTTGGGGGCGGGATCGTTATAATTTGGTCAGCATTGTTGACCGTTGCCCTTTTGTTTGCCACCGTGCGGTGGTTATGTTGCTTGCAGGTGCTGCTGGACCAAGCGGTCAATAGCGGGCTAAAGCCCAAATTGCGAAGCCGGCCCTTGAAGGCCTATTTGGAGTGTTTACTGCTTTATTCATGTATGACCGGCCTGCGTGCCGTGGTTTGTAAATCATGTAACATTAAGTAAACCATTTTGTAAGGCCTTAAGGCCAGTAATTGTGTATGTACTTCATTCCTGGTTGGCTATTTTAGTGGACATTCATGCTTTAGTGCTGAGTTCTTTATTGCAACATATATAAACTGCTTCCGCTAGAATGCTCTGTGTAGGACGTTATGATTAGTTGGATGGTTTCCATGAGTAACCACCCGGTCTGTCTGTAGTATATGGCATCGGGCCCCGGCCGGACCTACTGCTATATGCTATGCGACGGATAGGGGGTGTTACAATTTGGTATCAGACTACTGGTTTTGGTCGGGCTTAAGATGAATTCGTGGGCGAATTCTTTTTAAGGGGTGGTGAGCACATTGTGTGCATCATCGTTATAACAGTAAAAGAACCCATGAATTTCCACTTAGGAATGAAAATACACGTGTTTGAGGAACCTGCGTGTTCCTATAATTGTTGTTTGCAATTTTATTTGGTCGCTTAACGGTGTTTTGTACCACTATAGGTGACCAGAAGCGGTGCTGGACCGCCAGAATGTCCGGTTTCTGAGGAGTATAGTACGCCCGTTGAGGTGTTTGAGACTCCTCCTTCGTATGAAACCGTTAGAAGGATCGTTGAAGCGGTGTTCGCTGTGACGGGTGCACAGCTTGGAGGAAATGTACAACCCCGCGCCCCTGTGGTGGCTTCAACGCTGGTTGGCGTGATGGAGCAGATGACCTTTGGTAGACCATCGGGGCAGCAACTGAATATGCATTTAGTGCAGGGAGCGCACACAGTTGAGGAATATTTGCAAGCATTTTTTATGATAAGCTGCTACCCATGCTTCGAGTTGGATAATGAGCAAGCTACAGTCGATAGATTTTATAATGGCATGCGCGCCGAGTTACGAGTTCTACTGCTAGGACCAAAGTTATTGGGATTCCGAGCCTTGGTGGAATCAGCTAGATCTTTGGAGGCAGATTTGAGGAAGACCCTCCCGATGCCAGCGACCATGGTATCGAACTGTTAGAAAGTAGCGAAAAAGAGAAACAAGCGGATAAACTTTTGAATAATTGAAATTTTATTATCCAAAAAAAAATGTCATTTACAAAGGTATGACCTCCCTTATATAGAATGGAGGAGATAAGAAAGAGAGTATACAAACAATGTGGGACTAAACATTTACAGTACTGAGCGGCTAGAATAAAGGTGACCGCACAGGCCGCGCGGTTAGACAGAAGGGTTAACCGCTCGGCAACTCCAGCGGGATAGAACAGGCCACAATGGTAGACCGATAGACCGCACCGGTCTCCAGGCTTCAGAGTGAGACCGCCAGACCCGCGTCGGTCAACAAACCGCTGGATCAGACCGCTAAGCCGCCCGTCAACAAAACCGCTGGATCAGACCGCTAAGCCGCCCGGTCTAATACTTCAACACTCCCCCTCAAGCTGGAGCATAGATATCAATCATGCCCAGCTGTCACAAATGCGGAAGAAGGAAGTAGAAACCGGCTTGGTGAAGATATCTGCCAATTCCTTGTCAGAGGTGACCAAAGGAGTACAAATCTGTTTCTTCAAAATCTCTTCCCGAATAAAGTGACAGTCAACCTCTATATGCTTTGTTCTCTCATGGAAGACCGGATTTCTGGATATGTGTATAGCGGCATTGTTGTCACAGAACATAGGGAGAGGACAGTCATATACCTCGCCCAGGTCAAGCATGAGAGCCCGCAACCACTTTAACTCACATGTGGTTGACGCCATACTCCGGTATTCTGCTTCGGCACTGGATCTGGAAACAACAGATTGTTTCTTACTCTTCCAACTCACGAGATTACCTCCAACAAAGGTACAAAAACCTGATGTGGATTTACGATCGCCTTTGTCATCCGCGTAACATGAATCTGAGTAGGCCTCAACCCTCAGATGACCATTCTTCTGAAAGAGCAACCCTCTGCCCGGTGCTGCTTTGATATACTCTAAAATCTTCAGGGCGGACTGAAGATGGCACTCCCTGGGAGCTTGCATAAACTGACTGACCTTGCCTACAGCATAGGCGATGTCGGGTCTAGTCACCGTGAGATAGATGAGTTTGCCTACCAAACATCTGTACCTTGTGACATCAGATAGAAGAGGCGAGTCATCCGTCCACGTTTTGTCTTCTCCAACAGCCATGGGAAAACGAGCTGGTTTGGAACTTGTAAATCCTGCTTCTCGTAGAAGATCAAGGGCATACTTCCGTTGAGAGAGAACCATGGAGTCAAGTTTTCGAGAGATTTCTATCCCCAAAAAATATTTTGGGGAGCCCATATCCTTCGTGACTAATTGCTGACGGAGGTGCTTCTTCGTCAAGTCCACCCCATCTCGGTCATCACCAGTAAGGAGAATATCATCCACATATATGGCCAAAACCACCAGTCCCGAGGCCGTTTTGCGAATGAATAAGGATTGATCGGTCGAACTCCTTTGAAAGCCGATGGTAGTCATAATACCACTAAATTTGTCGAACCATGCCCGAGGGCTCTGCTTTAGGCCATAAATGGCCTTCTTCAAATGACATACACGTGTCTCCCCCTGAGCAACATACCCAGGAGGTTTCTCCATATAGACGTCCTCCTGAAGATCGCCATAGAGAAAGGCATTCTTCACATCAAGCTGGGAAATAGTCCAAGCCCGGTTAACAGCCACAGAAAAGAGAACCCGGATGGTGCTGAGGCGAGCAACCGGAGAGAAGGTATCAAAGTAATCAACGTCGTAAGTCTGAGTGAAGCCCTTGGCCACCAGCCGGGCTTTGTAGCGATCCACAGTGCCGTCGGGGCGAAACTTCACAACGAAGACCCAGCGACAGCCAACCACATCAGTGCCCACGGGAGGAGGAACCAGGGTCCAGGTACCCCGTTCAGTAAGAGTAGCCATCTCCTCATCCATGGCAGACTTCCAATGAGGGACAGCAAGAGCCTCCTGGTAGGTACGGGGAGTAGAAGTAGCAGAGATAGCCAAGGAAAAACACCTGCGAGAAGGAGAAAGCTGATCATAGGAAACAACAGTCGTGAGCGTGTGTTGAGTACACACGCCCGCACCCCTTTGCGAAGGGCAATGGGACATCCAGGTCAACGGGAGCGTCGGCGACGGGAGCGTCAGCGACCGGAGCGTCCGTGGCGGAGAAGGCTGGCCCGGGACTAGAGAGAGACGGCAGCGGAGAGGAGGGTGGAGGGGTGGGTGGGGAGACGGACTGGGAAGGAGTGGGTGGAGGAGGAGACGAAGGTGGGAAAACGTCGAGAGGTGTGGAAGGAACGAGATATCAGAAGGAAGAGAAGAGGAGGAGAGAAATAGGAATCATTCTCGAAAAAAGTCACATCTGCGGAGACAAACTGCTTGCGGAGAAGGGGGTCAAGCAGCAATAGCCTTTTTGAGTGGTAGAGTACCCCAAAAAAACACACTTGGTGGAACGGGGGGAAAGCTTGTCGCGGGTAGAGGAGGGAGCGTGAACAAAGGCCGTACAACCAAAGACACGGAGAGGAAGAGGAAAGGTTCCTGGTGGGGTAGATAAGGGAGAGGGAGTCTGGCCGTGGAGAACCGCGGAGGGAAGGCGATTGATGAGATAGCAGGCGAGGAGCACAGCGTAGCCCAGTAGGAGCGAGGGAACGTGCATCTGCGTCATGAGAGTACGCGCAACATCAAGCAGGTGACGGTTTTTTTACGCTCCGCCACCCCATTCTGGCTGGGAGGTGTAAACACAAGTCGTTTGATGAAGGAGGCCATGTTGATGAAAGAACGCGGAGAACTCATGAGTAAGATACTCTTTGGCATTATCAGAACGTAAGACTTTAATAGAATAGCAAATTGAGTCTTAATCATAAAGTAAAATGATTGCCAAACAGAAAATAGTTCAGAGCGATCCTTTAACAGATACACCCAGGTACATCGAGTAAAATCATCGTAAAAGTGACAAAATAGGAACTGCCCCGACCAACCGTGAGGGTAGGAGCAGGACCCCATACATCAGAATGAATAAGATCAAATATGCGAGAGGAGCCACGGCCTTGCTTCGGTGGGAAGGAGGAGCGATGATGTTTGCCAAGCTGACACGCATCACAGTTGACGGAAGAACTGGTAGGAGGTAAGTGGGGCAGAAGCTGGCGAATAAGCCGAGGAGGAGGATGTCCAAGACAAGATGCCACTGAAGGAGATCGGTGGAGGAGGAGTAGGCAGATAGAGCGGAAACATCGTCGAGGAAGTAGATGTAACATCTCATTTCCAACTAGACCCCTAAGAATGGTTTTGGCCATGACTAGGTCATGACAAACCCTAGGAAGCCAGAAATAGGCTGGGAGATAGGGGACAAAAAGGTGGGAGATCATCATGGTCTGCAAATAGTAGAACTCTAAACAATGGTTTAGGATGACCAGGGGCTACACCTTAACCCCAAGACCCTACCACAACACCCCTAATACTTTGGGAGGCCCATTAGAGCCAAAGGGACCCATTAGGGTCAACCCAAGAGGCTAAGTTGACCAAGGTCAACCCTAGCCCCAAATGGGTCAAACTAGCCTACTTAGGGTCAATTGACCTACTCCTAGCCTAGAGGACCCCACCTATGCGCTCCTAACCCTAAAGTGAGGTCAATGGGACACTAAGGACACATTGGGGTCAGCCCTAGAGGCCAGGTTGACCCAAGTCAACTCAAGCCCCTAATCTGGTCAAAGTACCCTTACTAAGGGTATGTGACCTCCAAAGTGCAGGGTAACCCTACATAACCCTACCTAGACCCTAGGGGAAGCCAATGGGTCACCCAGGACCCATAGTGGTCAACCCAATTGGTCATGTTGACCCAAGTCAACTCTAGCCCTAAAATGGTCAAAGTGCCCTTACCAAGGGACATGTGACCCCCAAGATGCCCAACCAACCCTACGCAAGTCTTCCTAGACCTCAAGGAAGTCCAATGGGTCACCAAGGACCCATTTTGGTTAACTCAAATGGTCATATTGACCAAGGTCAACTCTATTCTAGTGTTAGGTCAAATTAGCCTAAATGGGCTAACCCAAGCTCAAACTCATTTCCCCCACTTGGGCTAACCTCATTTTATTATTAATATGAGTTAGTGGGCTGCCAATAGGCTGGAGGAGAGATTAAAATTCGGCCATGGTGAGTAGGAGAGAGAAAGCTCCATTTTTCTCTTTAATGGAGGAGAGAGAAAGTGAGAAAAGAGGCCATTCATGGCCAAGGGAGATCAAGGGCCTCTCCAATTGATTCCAAAGGCTGAATACATTCCCCCTCATCAGTTTTAAGGAGTTTAATAGCCATGGCCAGCCATTCAAGGTGGCTGAAATCAATTCCTCCAATAGGGAAGAGAGAGAAAGAAGAAAGAGAAGGCCATTCATGGTGGGGAAGGTGAATCACCCCTCCATTCTTCACCAATTAATTAGTATTCATCTCCCCTATCAGTTTTGAGGAGTTTCCAAATGAATTGGGACAAAGGGGAGGTGAATTTCCATGGGTTTTCTCCAAAACCGAAATTCCAATTCATGACCATTAATGGATTTGAAGCCATGACCCTCCCTCTCCCCCAACCCATTTGATGCTTTTAAAAGCTTCCCTGGGCCAAGAGGTATCGTTTCCACCCTTCACCTAAAGAAACCGGGCGGTTTGGTAGTGAAGTTGCAAGCTTCGGAAAGCTCCACCACCGGCCATGGCGCACCGCCACCACACTCGACGACAAGCTCGGTTAAAGGTCCTCCTCTACTCCTTCTTCCGTGGGTAGATCTTAGGAATCGTTTAGGACAAGAATCGGACTCAATTGAGCCGATCCAAGTTTTCATTTTCATGGTTTTTCCAAAAAAAAATGGTGGTCGGGTTCGCCGGAAACCACCCCTCCGGCGGCCGTGCCGCCGCCCGGCGATAGCCCCCACCTCAACGAAGGTGGTGGCGGTGGTGGCCGGCCAGGGAGGTGGCCGTGTGGCCGAGAAATGCACTTGGAATAAGCTCCAGGTTCGGCCAATCATGGCCCTTGGCTGGAGGAAGAAGATGACCAGGAGCCCCACGATTTGCTTTAAGATTCGTGCAGCATCATTTCTTTTATTTAATTTTGATTTCTGAATTTTCTGTCCTGTTTTCTGGGCTGTTTTGCATTAATTATTAAAACTACTTAGGCCCACCTGGTGGGAAAATGGTCAATATGAAAGTTGTAGCCCTATGGGTCTACTATAATACAAAATTGATTTGGACCAATTTGGCCCTGTGGTTGGACCAGGGCACCCATTTTGGTGGGACCTGTACCTAGGGCTGACCTGAGATTCAAATGGATTCCCACCCTTCATCCCTTGCCCAAATTGGCTGAAATTTGTACAGAGGATCATTCTTATCTATACCTAGGGCCTGTCCAAAAATGGGAATTTTTGGAAAAACTATTTATATAGTTTGTATAAAAATTTAATAATCCATAAATAAATTAAATAGGTGTCCTAAACATCTCCAAACCCTCCCCAATTTTGGTGAGTGGTCCCTGGGTTCATTTTAGGTATCTGTAGAAAATTTCATTTGATTTGGATGTGTTTTGAATAGGTTTTGACTCAACCCTAACTATACCTTAAAAAGGGCATTTTGGTCAAAAGGTGCACTTTTGATTTTGAGTGACCAAATCACCTCAACAGAGGCTGAAATTTGGGCCACTGACTTGCTATGGCACTTATCACCTCCCCATGGAATATGGGATAGAGAGGAATAGATTTGCCCTAAGTTCCTAGGTCAAACCCTAAGGAGGGACCCTTTGGCCTTGTGAAGGGCATGAGTCCTAAACACCTTGGATGAACACCAAATTTTGCAAGCAGGTTCCTAGGATATATAAAACCCTCTGGTAAAAATATTAGCAAATTGTGAAAATGGTAGGGCCCCCAAAACCCTAACCCTAGCTTAGGTCCTAAAACTTTGTAGTGTAGGGTTAGGTTAGCTAAACATCTTGAAACTTAACCAAATTTGGGTAGTGAGGGGATTAGGGTATTTGAAATCTCTGATAATTTACTTGAGGAATTTTGATCAATATTTGTAGTACTTCATTTGTTAATTACCAAAAGGCCCAAAATGACGTTTGATTTTATTATGGATGTTATGTGCTTTAAAATATGATGAAACTTGGTCAGAGGTTATTATAGTTCTAGTTGATCATCTCTGAATTTTATCACAATTTTCAATTAACTTTATTTGGTACTTCCTTCATTAATTTCAGAAAGGGGCTTTGGTAAGGAAAATTCATTATGGTTGATATATCTGTTTAAAAATCATGAGGCTTAGGTTTTGAGGTATTTAGGCCAAATAATACTTGTATAAATTTATTTATAATTTTTAGAGGTCTGTTTTCAGAACTTTCTTTACAAGGCCATATTTTTGAGAATAGGATAATTAATTAATTTGGGCAATAATTCTTTCAAACAAATTATGAAAGTTTACATAGAGGTTTTATATGCCCTTACCATCATCCTGGAATTTTCTCTGAATTGTTGGAAGTATTTTCATTGTACATCCCCTTTTTATGAATTATTTTGGAATAAATTGGAAATACTATTTAAGGGCTAAAATCTTGCTGGAAAATTTGGAAGCTTCTGGATTTTTAGATGATTACCCATCTTGCATTTATCATAATTTTAGTGGAGCTTTATATTGCTTAAATCTTGTACTTCCTGTTCAACCTTGGAACTTTTGGCTTTTAAAATAAATAAATAAATTAGTATTTAAATCATAAAAATTAGGAAATTGTGGATTCAGTCTGCATATGCCCATATGGACTTCTAATAATTTTTATATGAGCATTGGATGATCATATGACATACTTCCCTTTTTACGGGTCATATAGCTTAAGTGGGCTGCATTTAGTAATACTGCAGAAAATCAGTTGGGACATGAATTAGGGCACATGTGATGGGTCTTGATTGGTTTGCTGGAAGGATAAATAGATTTAGGTGCATCTTGGAAGATAAGTGAGTAGGGTGTTATTTTGTCTGGGGTTTAGAGGCGCTCGGGTCCGACGAAAGATCGTCCTCCCCGAGGTGAGTGGAGTCAAATCACCCTAGGATTAGCTTATCGGAACATGAGAAAATAATGGGTAAGGGAATCAACCAATAATAAATAAGTACCTTGCGAAAGGGAACGCTGGGCGTAATCCCAACACAGTTCCTAGTGCCCCTTGAGAGCCCTTCACAGGGAATACCGGGGGCAGTCCTGGGTTAACGTAAACTGTTTTAAAAGCTGAAAAGAGTAACTTAGTAATTAGGGTTGCACATTTCACAAACACTGATAGCACCGGATGTTAGCTGGGAGCTTCGGCTCGGATGGTTAAAAGGCGGACTTTGGGTCCGGGGAGCTTCGGCTCGATTGTTTGTGACGGACGTGTTGGTCCGGGGAGCTTCGGCTCGGTTTTGATTACGCTAAATTTGCATGTGCATAAAAGGAAAGGAAATTAAGGTGGTGGGTCTTCGGTATTGGAGGGTCGATGCACCGACGCCAATACGTTGACTCGGCAAGTGTGGTTAGCACTTCGCCAACAGAAGTCCGGTGCGCCAGCCGGCAAGAGTACGCAGGAGTCCGCTTCATGCACCAAGCGTTGAGGCGTACGATAGGTCTGACCGGTAGTGCTTTACTGGTTTAGAGGTGGGCGAGGCCCAACCCACCGCTTCCGTCTGCCACTACGGAGGTATCCTGGGAGGTTACGGCTCCAGAAAGGGGGAACTAAAGGTCTGTGTGCACAGAGTCGGGTGTGTGTGTTGCACTTGCATGTCCATCATACCCACTTGCATGTCATAGCATAATCGATTCCTTTAACCCTTGACACCTAAAGTATAAGTGGAATGGGACGCTTATACATTAGGACCTGCAAAACGACCCCTTGGTCTATAAGCTTGTGTGGGCAAGTTTATAAATTAAGGTTAATTTTGATATATATATTTACTGCTGTTTGATAACCGACACCCCAACGTATAAATTGGTATGGGACTTTTTATACGATGGGAGCCTTGCAGAAGACCCCTTGGCTTATGTGTTTTTCACATAAGTGAAGGTTATATTTCATATTTCAGCTTATGTCTATAGAATTGCTAGTATAGGTCCGCTGTCATCTGCTTTTTGATTATTCTCCACCATTAAGTCCTCCCCTTTCATCCTCTCCGCTCGGTGCCTAGGAGCCGTGGGGGAAGGGGCGGGGGATGATAGGACTTAGTCTTTTAGACTAACGGTTTTCGAACCGCATCATTTAGGGGATCGTGGAGACCAGCATGGAGGAGCAGCCCCAGAGACCGGTGCGCTTGGAGGTGGGGCAGTCTAGCTCCGGAGTTCATACAGCCGGGACCGTGAGTCTCGACCTTGAGTAGTTTTCTACTTTTGTTTCTGCATGAGAGATCTTGTAGTGAGGTTATGATGTACCGGGCATAAGCCCGTTTTTGCTACTCTGATGTTATTTTCTGTGGACACTCCCTTCGTGGAGTTATATTTATTATGTCATGTGATTCTCTGTGGACAGCAATTTCCATTTACATTATATGCTACTTTTCTGTGATCGAAATTGGCCGGCAGAATCGGCGCTTTGTGGTGATGACCCTTCAGGGCGTGAAGGAGTCACCGCAAAACGGCGGTTCTGGGCCTAAGACCCCGGTGTCGAAAAAGAAAAAAAGGGGTCTTACAAGTGGTATCAGAGGCACCTCGATCGAAAGTAGCCGTCCACAACCCTGGGTCACCCCGCGCGGGTTTAGTTTGGGGACAAACTAAGCAGCGGAAGCAGTGGTGTGCCCATATGGGGGAATCACATGTAAATTGTCCACTTTCATTAGGCATTGAGTCGATTACCTACTAATGTAGTTCGTTTTGCAGCCCCCAGCTCAGCCCACCCCACAAGGTGGAGCTCAGCAGACCCCAGATATCGCACCACCTCCCATGGTCCCCACACCTTTCCTCCAGTCAGACATGGGGCAGACCCTTACAGCTATCCTTGAGGCCTTCCGGGCTCAGCAGGCTCCAGCCCAGCAGCCAAACCCAGGGCCAACTGGATGAGCACCTTCCGAGGACTCTCTCCCCCATCATACTTAGGGACAGAGTCGGCAGTACGGACAGAGGAGTGGCTGGATGTTATGTACGAGATGTTGACTGGGATACGATGCCCTTGGGAGG
Source organism: Platanthera guangdongensis (assembly GCA_039583875.1). Lineage (NCBI taxonomy): Eukaryota > Viridiplantae > Streptophyta > Magnoliopsida > Asparagales > Orchidaceae > Platanthera > Platanthera guangdongensis. The sequence continues at coordinate 47,100,428 of CM077166.1, forward strand.
AGAGGGTGGCCCTGGTGGTATCTTGCTTGGAGTCCCATGCTAAGAGGTGGTGGAAGACGCTGTTGGACACGACTTTTGCTGATAGGGAGATTGCAGAAATCACTTGGGAAGAATTCAGGGCCACGCTGCTGGAGCACTTTGTTCCTCAGTCGGCCAGGGACGAGTTGGAGGAGCGGTTCTTGCAGCTGAGGCAGGGCACCAGGACGGTGGTGGAGTACCACCGAGAGTTCGATCATTTGGCCCGATATGCGGGCTCCTATCAGCTGGACGAAGCAGGTTACGTCAAGAGGTTTTATAAGGGCCTAAAAGAGGAGTTGAGGGAGGCCTTGCTTTTTGTCTCTGACGGGCCCATCTCCCGGATTTTGGAGATGGCGAAGAGGATTGAGGCCGACTGGCACACCACTCGGGGCCGGAAACGGCAAGCGGAGGACCAGGGCCGGAGGGCCCGAAATGATCAGCGGCGAGGCACCATACCAGATGGGAGGAGGACAGAGGAGCAGCCTCGTCAGGAGGTGAGGCAGGAGCCGAGAGAGCAGGTGGTTTTTGGCCCCTCAACCTCTCCGGATCCAGGAGATGCAGAGACCCCGGGGTATGGCGTATCCCCCGCCGGAGTGCTTCCATTGTCACCAGGTGGGACATCTCCGGAGAGACTGCCCTATGAGGGGGGCACCACCTCCAGCACCACGGGGTGGCCCACCGGCCCAGCATTTCGGAGGCCGAGGACGCGGCCGAGGACGTGGTTACCAGGGAGGCGACCGCAGGCAGAATGGGGAGCAGATTTACGCTTTGGACTTAGCACAGCCCCGGAACCCGGACAGGGTTATTGCAGGTATGAGAGTAATCTTAATTTTGGATTTATTCTTTACTCATATTAAGTGTTGATAGAACTACTACACGACCTAGGTTAGAAAACCTTACACCAGAGTTTCTTTCAAACTGATTTAGGAATGGTGATGGTGTGCGGCAAGCCTGCCCATACCCTGTTCGACACGGGGGCATCGCACAACTTTGTGTCGGAGGATTTCGTCAAGGACCTGGATCGGATTCGATATTATACGGGATTACCCAGGAGGGTGCGTCTCCCCAATGGGATGGAGATCCAGTCCACAGAGAAGTGCCTCCTGGAGGTTACCATAGACAGGTTGACACTTGAGGCCCCGGCGACGATCCTGAGAATGCCGGACTTCGACCTTGTCTTGGGCATGACATGGCTTGTCTGGAACCATGCCCAGATTGACTGCCCGGCAAGGAAGGTCGTGCTGAGCCACGGCGATACTTATGCAACATTCGAAGGTACTACACCGGTTTCCCGCCGCCTGCTTTCATCTATTCAGGCCGTTAAGGCTCACATGCAAGGAGACGAGGTATATCAGGTATTATTCGAGATGACTGAGGAGAAGGACCTGATTGCTAGCATTCCGGTGGTTCGTGACTACGCCGATATTTTTCCGGATAAGCTGCCAGGACTGCCTCCGCATAGGGAGAAGGACTTTCAGATTCAGTTGGTACCAGGGGCTAAGCCGGTATCCAAGGCCCCTTATCGGATGGCCCCGAAGGAGTTGGCGGAGTTTCGGACACAGTTGCAGGAGCTGGTGGAAGCAGGATTTGTTAGGCCGAGCTCCTCATCATGGGGAGCTCCTGTCCTATTCGTGAAGAAGAAGGATGGCACTCTTCGCCTGTGCATTGACTATCGAGCACTAAACAGGCTGACCGTCCGAAATACCTATCCGCTCCCCAGGATAGACGAGTTGTTCGATCAGCTGGAGGGAGCCCATTATTTTTCGAAGCTGGACTTGAGGTCAGGCTACTACCAGCTGCGGATCCAGGAGGAGGATATTCCGAAGACGGCCTTTAGTAGCCGATATGGATTGTATGAGTTCATCGTGATGCCCTTCGGGCTCACGAATGCTCCGTCGGCGTTTATGAGCCTCATGAACCGGGTCTTCGAGGCTTATTTGGATGTGTTCGTCATAGTATTCATAGACGACATCCTTATCTATTCTAAGACGGAGGAGGAGCACACACGACATCTGACACTGACCTTGGAGAGACTGCGGGAGCATCGCCTTTATGCGAAGTTCAGCAAGTGTCAGTTCTGGTTGAAGGAGGTGGCTTTCTTAGGCCACATTATCAGCGGAGCCGGGCTGGCGGTGGACCCGGCAAAGATTCAGGCAGTCAGGGATTGGCCGCCGCTGAAGACGGCCACGGACGTGCGGAGTTTCCTGGGACTTGCCGGTTATTACCGGAAGTTCGTAGAGGGATTCTCTCGAATCGCCCTCCCGCTCACATCCTTGACGAAGAAGGAGGTACCGTTCGTATGGACCCCGCAGTGCCAGACAGCTTTCCAGGAGCTGAAGGATCGGCTAACCTCGGCTCCCATTCTTACACTCCCCTCGGGGAGGGAGGGATTTCAGGTCTACACCGACGCATCATATCAGGGGATGGGAGCGGTGCTGATGCAGAACGGACACGTCATAGCTTATGCCTCCCGCCAGCTAAAGACCCATGAGAAGAACTACCCAGTGCACGACCTTGAGATGGGAGCAGTGGTATTCGCACTGAAGATATGGCGGCACTACCTTTATGGAGTCCACTGTGATATATACTCCGATCATAAGAACCTTAAGTACGTGGACACGCAGAAGGAACTGAACATCAGGCAGAGGCGGTGGGTGGAGTTTCTATCAGACTATCAGTATGAGATGCACTATCACCCGGGGAAGGCGAACGTGGTAGCAGATGCACTGAGTCAGAGAGCCGCCACAGCAGGAGCAGAGCCTCAGTTGATGTCTATGGAGCTGCTGCAGAGACTAGAGGACATGCACATTACTCTGGTGTCGTCTGATGATCCTGAGCTCTATGAGGAGTACTTGGCCGCGATGGGCGTTACCGATGACATCAGAGACCGAGTCAGAGAAGGGCAGAGGCAGGATGCCAAGTTAGAGCCCATCTTCCAAGCTCTGGAGGCAGGCACTGCAGGAGATTACACACTGAGGGACGACCTGGTGTGCTTCAGAGGACGGGTGTATATACCGGAGGGAGGCCAGATCCGGGAGGATATTATGACGGAGGCGCACTGCAGCCGGTATTCTGTACACCCGAGGATCACAAAGATGACGGCTGATTTGAAGAAGACGATGTTCTGGCCGGGCATGAAGAAGGATGTCTCTTACTTCGTGACCCATTGTGAGGCATGTCAGCTAGTGAAGGCGGAGTGCAGGAACCCCGCAGGATTATTGCAGCCACTCCCGGTGCCGGAGTGGAAGTTTGATGACATAGCCATGGACTTCATACATGGGCTTCCCCGGTCTCGGACAGGGAATGACTCGATCTGGGTAATCGTTGATCGATTGACCAAGGTGGCTCGATTTATACCAATCAGGAAGGACGATTCAGTAGGTGTACTGGTGCGGAAGTTTGTGGAGCAGTTCATTCGTTATCATGGCGTGCCCAGGACGATAGTGTCAGATCGTGATGGGCGGTTTACATCCACGGAGTGGCGATCAGTCCAGGCTTACTTAGGCGCGCGATTGACCTTCAGCACTGCATTTCATCCCCAGACAGACGGGCAGACAGAACGCACCAACCGGACGCTGGAGGACCTTTTGAGGCTATGCATCTTGGACCGCGGGGAACCGTGGGAGAAACTCTTACCCCTGGTCGAGTTCTCCTATAACAACAGCCACCAGTCCAGCATCAGGATGGCGCCTTACGAAGCCTTGTACGGGAGGAGATGCCGGACCCGCTTTCCTGGGTTCAGAACGAAGATCCGAAGGTGTTGGGGTCAGAGTTTGTTGAAGACACCGAGGCACAGGTGAGGCTGATCAAAGATAGGATGCTAGAGGCGCAGAGCAGGCAGGCTAAGTACTATGACGCCCGGCATCGGCAGGTGGAGTTCCAGGTGGGAGACCGGTGTTTCTGAAGATCCGACCCATGCATGGAGTCTCGCGGGTGCGTGGTCGGAGGAAGAAGCTCAGCCCTAGGTACATGGGTCCTTACAGGATCCTGGAGCGGATCGGACCCCTAGCCTACCGGCTGGAGTTACCACCATAGCTGGAAGCGCTGCACGACGTCTTCCATATTTCTTCGCTGAGGAGGGCTCTGCTATGCCCGGAACAGCAGATTTTGACCCCCGAAGGGCCGGTAGCTTCAGACCGGTCAGTTCGTCTGGAGCCAGTGAGGATCGACGACCGAGGAGTACGGGTCTTGCGACGCAAGAAGGTCCCACTAGTCAAGGTCCTGTGGAGGAACCACGGCCAGGAGGAGCATACCTGGGAGCCACAGGACCTGATGCGACAAAGGTACCCAGAGCTATTCAGTCAGGTACACCTCTCAGACCCCTCAAGATGTTAATTTATTCTCCTGCTTTAATTTACTAAGGGCTGCTCTAGGCAGATAGAGGCTTATCTTTTATTTATTGGGGGCTTATCCTTATTTATTGGGATCTTGGTTTGCCGATTGGGCGTAATGGTCATAGATTTAGGTTTCCCTTAAAACCTATTTTAGCAAACAAGGCGTCATGATGGGATGTTACAAGGCTCTTTTCTTCGGTAGTAAGTCCCGTAGGCCCAACCTTGATTTCGGGGACGAAATCTTTGTTTTATTTATTGGGAATTGTAACATCCCATTTCCAACTAGACCCCTAAGAATGGTTTTGGCCATGACTAGGTCATGACAAACCCTAGAAAGCCAGAAATAGGCTGGGAGATAGGGGACAAAAAGGTGGGAGATCATCATGGTCTGCAAATAGTAGAACTCTAAACAATGGTTTAGGATGACCAGGGGCTACACCTTAACCCCAAGACCCTACCACAACACCCCTAATACTTTGGGAGGCCCATTAGAGCCAAAGGGACCCATTAGGGTCAACCCAAGAGGCTCAGTTGACCAAGGTCAACCCTAGCCCCAAATGGGTCAAACTAGCCTACTTAGGGTCAATTGACCTACTCCTAGCCTAGAGGACCCCACCTATGCCCTCCTAACCCTAAAGTGAGGTCAATGGGCCACTAAGGACACATTGGGGTCAGCCCTAGAGGCCAGGTTGACCCAAGTCAACTCAAGCCCCTAATCTGGTCAAAGTACCCTTACTAAGGGTATGTGACCTCCAAATTGCAGGGTAACCCTACATAACCCTACCTAGACCCTAGGGGAAGCCAATGGGTCACCCAGGACTCATAGTGGTCAACCCAATTGGTCATGTTGACCCAAGTCAACTCTAGCCCTAAAATGGTCAAAGTGCCCTTACCAAGGGACATGTGACCCCCAAGATGCCCAACCAACCCTACGCAAGTCTTCCTAGACCTCAAGGGAGTCCAATGGGTCACCAAGGATCTATTTGGGTTAACTCAAATGGTCATGTTGACCAAGGTCAACTCTATTCTAGTGTTAGGTCAAATTAGCCTAAATGGGCTAACCCAAGCTCAAACCCATTTCCCCCACTTGGGCTAACCTCATTTTATTATTAATATGAGTTAGTGGGCTGCCAATAGGCTGGAGGAGAGACTAAAATTCGGCCATGGTGAGTAGGAGAGAGAAAGCTTCATTTTTCTCTTTAATGGAGGAGAGAGAAAGTGAGAAAAGAGGCCATTCATGGCCAAGGGAGATCAAGGGCCTCTCCAATTGATTCCAAAGGCTGAATACATTCCCCCTCATCAGTTTTAAGGAGTTTAATAGCCATGGCCAGCCATTCAAGGTGGCTGAAATCAATTCCTCCAATAGGGAAGAGAGAGAAAGAAGAAAGAGAAGGTCATTCATGGTGGGGAAGGTGAATCACCCCTCCATTCTTCACCAATTAATTAGTATTCATCTCCCCTATCAGTTTTGAGGAGTTTCCAAATGAATTGGGACAAAGGGGAGGTGAATTTCCATGGATTTTCTCCAAAACCGAAATTCCAATTCATGACCATTAATGGATTTGAAGCCATGACCCTCCCTCTCCCCCAACCCATTTGATGCTTTTAAAAGCTTCCCTGGGCCAAGAGGTATCGTTTCCACCCTTCACCTAAAGAAACGGGCGGTTTGGTAGTGAAGTTGCAAGCTTCAGAAAGCTCCACCACCGGCCATGGCGCACCGCCACCACACTCGACGACAAGCTCGGTTAAAGGTCCTCCTCTACTCCTTCTTCCGTGGGTAGATCTTAGGAATCGTTTAGGACAAGAATCGGACTCAATTGAGCCGATCCAAGTTTTCATTTTCATGGTTTTTCCAAAAAAAATGGTGGTCGGGTTCGCCGGAAACCACCCCTCCGGCGGCCGTGCCGCCGCCCGGCGATAGCCCCCACCTCAACGAAGGTGGTGGCGGTGGTGGCCGGCCAGGGAGGTGGCCGTGTGGCCGGGAAATGCACTTGGAATAAGCTCCAGGTTCGGCCAATCATGGCCCTTGGCTGGAGGAAGAAGATGACCAGGAGCCCCACGATTTGCTTTAATATTCGTGCAGCATCATTTCTTTATTTAATTTTGATTTCTGAATTTTCTGTCCTGTTTTCTGGGCTGTTTTGCATTAATTATTAAAATTACTTAGGCCCACCTGGTGGGAAACCGGTCAATATGAAAGTTGTATCCCTATGGGTCGACTGTAATACAAAATTGATTTGGACCAATTTGGCCCTGTGGTTGGACCAGGGCACCCATTTTGGTGGGACCTGTACCTAGGGCTGACCTGAGATTCAAATAGATGCCCACCCTTCATACCTTGCCCAAATTGGCTGAACTTTGTACAGAGGATCATTCTTATCTATATCTAGGGCCTGTCCAAAAATGGGAATTTTTGGAGAAACTATTTCTATAGTTTTTATAAAAATTTAATAATCCATAAATAAATTAAATATGTGTCCTAAACATCTCCAAACCCTCCAAAATTTTGGTGAGTGGTCCCTGGGTTCATTTTAGGTATCTGTATAAAATTTCATTTGATTTGGATGTGTTTTGAATAGGTTTTGACTCAACCCTAACTATACCTTAAAAAGGGCATTTTGGTCAAAAGGTGCACTTTTGATTTTGAGTGACCAAATCACCTCAACAGAGGCTGAAATTTGGGCCACTGACTTGCTATGACACTTATCACCTCCCCATGGAATATGGGATAGAGAGGAATAGATTTGCCCTAAGTTCCTAGGTCAAACCCTAAGGAGGGACCCTTTGGCCTTTTGAAGGGCATGAGTCCTAAACACCTTGGATGAACACCAAATTTTGCAAGGACGTTCCTAGGATATATAAAACCCTCTGGTAAAAATATTAGCAAATTGTGAAAATGGTAGGGCCCCCAAAACCCTAACCCTAGCTTAGGTCCTAAAACTTGTAGTGTAGGGTTAGGTTAGATAAACATCTTGAAACTTAACCAAATTTGGGTAGTGAGGGGATTAGGGTATTTGAAATCTCTGATAAATTACTTGAGGAATTTTGATCAATATTTGTAGTACTTCATTTGTTAATTACCAAAAGGCCCAAAATGACGTTTGATTTTATTATGGATGTTATATGCTTTAAAATATGATAAAACTTGGTCAGAGGTTATTATAGTTCTAGTTGATCATCTCTGAATTTTATCACAATTTTCAATTAACTTTATTTGGCACTTCCATGATTAATTTCAGAAAGGGGCTTTGGTAAGGAAAATTCATTATGGTTGATATATCTGTTTAAAAATCATGAGGCTTAGGTTTTGAGGTATTTAGGCCAAAAAGTACTTGTATAAATTTATTTATAATTTTTAGAGGTCTGATTTCAGAACTTTCTTTACAAGGCCATATTTTTGAGAATAGGATAATTAATTAATTTGGGCAATACTTCTTTCAAACAAATTATGAAAGTTTACATAGAGGTTTTATATGCCCTTACCATCATCCTGGAATTTTCTCTGAATTGTTGGAAGTATTTTCATTGTACATCCCCTTTTTATGAGTTATTTTGGAATAAATTGGAAATACTATTTAAGGGCTAAAATCTTGCTGGAAAATTTGGAGCTTCTGGATTTTTAGATGATTACCCATCTTGCATTTATCATAATTTTAGTGGAGCTTTATATTGCTTAAATCTTGTACTTCCTGTTCAACCTTGGAACTTTTGGCTTTTAAAATAAATAAATAAATTAGTATTTAAATCATAAAAATTAGGAAATTGTGGATTCAGTCTGCATATGCCCATATGGACTTCTAATAATTTTTATATGAGCATTGGATGATCATATGACATACTTCCCTTTTTACGGGTCATATAGCTTAAGTGGGCTGCATTTAGTAATACTGCAAAAAAGCAGTTGGGACATGAATTAGGGCACATGTGATGGGTCTTGATTGGTTTGCTGGAAGGATAAATAGATTTAGGTGCATCTTGGAAGATAAGTGAGTTGGGTGTTATTTTGTCTGGGGTTTAGAGGCGCTCGGGTCCGACGAAAGATCATCCTCCCCGAGGTGAGTGGAGTCAAATCACCCTAGGATTAGCTTATCGGAACATGAGAAAATAATGGGTAAGGGAATCAACCAATAATAATTAAGTACCTTGCGAAAGGGAATGCTGGGCGTAATCCCAACACAGTTCCTAGTGCCCCTTGAGAGCCCTTCACAGGGAATACCGGGGGCAGTCCTGGGTTAACGTAAACCGTTTTAAAAGCTGAAAAGAGTAACTTAGTAATTAGGGTTGCACCTTTCACAAACACTGATAGCACTGGTAGATAGCTGGGAGCTTCGGCTCGGATGGTTAAAAGACGGACTTTGGGTCCGGGGAGCTTCGGCTCGATTGTTTGTGACAGACGTGTTGGTCGGGAGCTTCGGCTCGGTTTTGATTACGCTAAACTTGCATGTGCATAAAAGGAAAGGAAATTAAGGTGGTGGGTCTTCGGTATTGGAGGGTCGATGCACCGACGCCAATACGTTGACTCGGCAAGTGTGGTTAGCACTTCGCCAACAGAAGTCCGGTGCGCCAGCCGGCAAGATTACGCAGGAGTCCGCTTCGTGCACCAAGCGTTGAGGCGTACGATAGGTCTGACCGGTAGTGCTTTACTGGTTTAGAGGTGGGCGAGGCCCAACCCACCGCTTCCGTCTGCCACTACGGAGGTATCCTGGGAGGTTACGGCTCCAGAAAGGGGGAACTAAAGGTCTGTGTGCACAGAGTCGGGTGTGTGCGTTGGACTTGCATGTCCATCATACCCACTTGCATGTCATAGCATAATCGATTCATTTAACCCCTGACACCTAAAGTATAAGTGGAATGGGACGCTTATACATTAGGACCTGCAAAACGACCCCTTGGTCTATAAGCTTGTGTGGGCAAGTTTATAAATTAAGGTTAATTTTGATATATATATTTACTGTTGTTTGATAACCGACACCCCAACGTATAAATTGGTATGGGACTTTTTATACGATGGGAGCCTTGCAGAAGACCTCTTGGCTTATGTGTTTTTCACATAAGTGAAGGTTACATTTCATATTTCAGCTTATGTCTATAGAATTGCTAGTATAGGTCCGCTGTCATCTGCTTTTTGATTATTCTCCACCATTAAGTCCTCCCCTTTCATCCTCTCCGCTCGGTGCCTAGGAGCCGTGGGGGAAGGGGCGGGGGATGATAGGATTTAGTCTTTTAGACTAACGGTTTTCGAACCGCATCATTTAGGGGATCGTGGAGACCAGCATGGAGGAGCAGCCCCAGAGATCGGTGCACTTGAAGGTGGGGCAGTCTAGCTCCGGAGTTCATACAACCGGGACCGTGAGTCTCGACCTTGAGTAGTTTTCTACTTTTGTTTCTGTATGAGAGATCTTGTAGTGAGGTTATGATGTACCGGGCATAAGCCCGTTTTTGCTACTCTGATGTTATTTTTTGTGGACACTCCCTTCGTGGAGTTATATTTATTATGACATGTGATTCTCTGTGGACTGCAATTTGCATTTACATTATAGTGCTACTTTTCTGTGATCAAAATCAGCCGGCAGAATCGGCGCTTTGTGGTGATGACCCTTCAGGGCATGAAGGAGTCACCGCAAAACGGCGGTTTTGGGCCTAAGACCACGGAGTCGAAAAAGAAAAAAAAGGGGGTCTTACAGTAGAGGCCGCCGCTCTCAGTCCTAGTAGCAATCGTCCGCTGGGTCCTCGGGTCCTGAAAAGAACAAGTAGTGGGAGTGAATAAGACGGAGCACTGAAGTTGCCGGCATAAAGTAGTAACAGATAACAAATTGCACGGGAACTTCGGGACATAGAGGGTATTCTCCAAGCAAAGTGATGGGGTGAGTTGAACCATGCCCGTCCCATGAACTGGGGACGGGGAACCATCCGCCACACGAACCGGGGGTAAGCGGTCATGGGTCTCAAGACGGGAGAAGCAATGAGGGTTGCCCGTCATATGATTTGTGGCACCGGAGTCAATCAGCCATTTACCTTGGGTAACAACGTGGGCACTACCTGACGTCGTGGCCACCGAGGCAGACGGCCGAGAAGAGGCGGAGGCCGAAGAAGGAGCATCACCGGAAGGGCGAAGATGAGGATGTTTCTGCCAGCAGCGGTCAACAGTATGGCCAGTACGACCACAGTGAGAGCAAAGGAACCGGGAGGAACCCCGTCCGCCAGAGGAACCGCGGCTACTAGGGCCCCCCTCTGAGCTTGGTGAGCAAAGGAGTCCTGGGAAGGGGGGGAGGCCAACAGAGGCCGCTGGAGTAGCGAAGTAACAGCGGCAATGCGAGCCGCAGTGGCATCCAAAGTAGGAGATTCCGCCTCACCCAAGATCTGCTGGCGGATCATATCATAAGAGTCGGGAAGACGAAGAAGATAACAAACAACCAGGAGTTCCTGGAAGTGTTTGTGCTGGTCGGCCAAGTCCGCGGAGAAGGGGCGATTCTGGAGGATTTCAGCACCAAGAGCCTGAACCTGCTGATAAGCCACAGCCGGTGACATGGAAGGGCGGGCGAAGAGGTCCGCATAGAGAGTATAAATGCGGGACGTCTGGCCCCCCTTAGAATAGAGAGCAGTGATGTGAAGCCAGGCGGCCTTGACCGTCTCATCATGGCGAATGACGGGAAGGCACTCATCAGAAAGGCTGTTGGCCAGCCAGGTGCGGACAAGAGAATCACTCGCATCCCAGTCATCAAACTTAGGAGAGGTGCGAGGAGAAGGGTCATCGGTGAGGTGATGACGCTTGCGTTGAGAACGAAGGACAAAGGTGAAAGAAACGCTCCAATCGGGATAGTTGGAGCCAACAAGCTTGGAAGGGTGCCAAGGTTGCCGAAGGAGGAGGAGGAGAAGGAGCTGCAGGAGTAGTGGTGAGACCGGAGGTAGTCATAGAACCCGGGCAAGCAGAAGAAGTCGCGCGAACAGTAGCGGTTAGAAAACAAAAGAAGCCGCGCGAACAGTAGCGGCTAGAAGGAGGTCAAAGGCACAGCGGGGAAGAGGTCGCGCGGACTGAAAAGGCCGAGCGAACAGAAGAGAGGAGAAGAGCAGGTGACCGCGACCAAGATGCGGGTGAGAAAGGAACAACCCGCACGGTCAGGCAGATCACAGCAGCAAACCGCGAGTATAGAGACAAGCGGAAATGGGGAAAGCAGAAGCGGACAGGGAGAAGAAGGCCGCCGCGGGTAGAGACAAGTCATGCGGACAGAAACAGGCCGCAACGACTAGGAAGTCGGAGAGTCAAGAAAGAACAAGGAGCGCGGCGACAAGGAAACAGGTCGCTGCGACAAATAGCAGTAGGAGAAGAGAACCAAGAAGAAGCAAGCCGCGCGAACAGGGCAGCGGACAGAAACAAGCCGCGCGAACAGGGCAGCGGAGAGAAGAGAAGGCAAGTCGCGAGACAGGTCGCAGAAAGCGGAAAACAAGCCGCGAACAACAGAGAGCGCATAGAATCAGGAGGAAAGGACCGTGGCCTCTGATACCATGTTAAAAAGTAGCGAAAAAGAGAGAACAAGCGGATAAACTTTTGAATAATTGAAATTTTATTATCCAAAAAAGATATCATTTACAAAGGTATGACCTCCCTTATATAGAATGGAGGAGATAAGAAAGAGAGTATACAAACAATGTGGGACTAAACATTTACAGTACTGAGCGGCTAGAATAAAGGTGACCGCACAGGCCGCGCGGTTAGACAGAAGGGTTAACCGCTCGGCAACTCCAGCAGGATAGAACAGGCCGCAATGGTAGTCTGATAGATCGCCCGGTCTCCAGGCTTCAGAGTGAGACCGCCAGACCGCTCGGTCAACAAACCGCTGGATCAGACCGCTAAGCCGCCCGGTCAACAAACCGCTGGATCAGACCGCTAAGCCGCCCGGTCTAATACTTCAACACAAACTATGCAAGCCCTATAAGAGTTGCATCCGTTGGAATGCTGGAGAAAGGGGATATGACATCGACTAGCAAAGCTACTTACACATGTTTTACTTGTGGAAAGAAAGGGCACTTTGCCCGAGACTGTTGGAAAGGTGCTCAGAAGGCCAAGAAAGCTATGTCAGGAGCAGTCAAGAACTTTAGTGCGAAGGAGACGACATTCAAAGTGTCGAACGCCTCAAAGTCTGTATATCGAAAATGGTATAAGAAGCATAGGACTTCGGGTCCGACTCCTTCTGGTGCTTCTGGGGCGACTACGGGTCGGACCCCGGGCACATGTTTCAACTGTGGGGAGCCGGGGCATTATGCACGTGAGTGCCTAAAGCCCTGGAGGAAGCACGCCGTCGTAAGGGCAGGTATGGTTTAAATATAGTTTTGCCTTAAATACTTGTCGCCCTTGTGCTTGTTAGCTTAGAAATACTTGTGCTAAGCTTTGTTACGACTTTGCTTTATCTACAAGAGCGCCGTTCATTTAGGGAGCTTCGCATTCCTTTATTAGGAATTTAATTGTGCGTCGGAGTACCTCCTTAGATGGTAAGAGACAAATTGGATGTGTTATAGTCCAATGGTGCTCATTGTGCGCGGGTAGAATTTGTTGTGCTTAGTTTTGGATTGGGAATCAGGAGTTCGACCTGCAAGCGCCGTTACTTCCGTTGGTGGCGTTCGACGTTATATTTGGCATGGACTTGCTCTCGGAGCAGCAAGCCTATATAGATTGCGGTAGCAAGGAAGTCAAGCTGGGAGCAAGTCGTGAGACGACCTTTACGGGCTCGCAGAGGTCGATCAAGATGTTGGTGTCTGCTCTTCAGGGGGTGAAGGCGGTTCATGCTGGTGCAGAGCTATTATGTACACTAGTGGAGGTTGCAAAGCCGAAGCCCGCGTTGGTTAATATTTCAGTGGTATCGGAGTACCCTGATGTGTTCCCTAGAGATCTTCCTGGAGCCCCGCCTTAACGGGAGATAGATTTCATGATTGAGCTAGTACCAGGTGTAAAGCCTGTGTCACGCTCTCCATATCGGCTAGCGCCTAAGGAAATGGCGGAGCTGAAGGTGCAACTTCTAAAGGTTGTTGGAGCAAGGGTATGTGCGTCCAAGTCCTTCGCCTTGGAGCGCACCTACCCTCTTTATTAAGAAGAAGGACGGAAGCTTGAGGGTATGTATTGATTATCGGGAGCTCAACAAGTTGACGAAAAAGAACAAGTACCCGATCCCCCGGATTGATGATCTTTTTGATCAGTTGGTCGGGTCAACGACGTACTCTAAATTAGATAAGGGAGAGTGATATCCCTAAGATAACGTTCAGTACAGGATACAGGCGTTACGAGGTTACGGTCATGCCGTTTGTGCTGACTAATGCGCCGTCAGTGTTCATAGATTTGATGAACAGGACCTTCCGGGAGTACTTGTACCATTTTGTGATCGTCTTCGTCAACGATATTATGGTGTACTCGCAGAGTAAGGAAGATCACTTCAAGCATCTTCTTTTGGTTTTGGAGACGCTAAGGAGGAATCAGTTGTATGTCAAGTTCTCGAAGTGCGAGTTTTGGTCATCCTCAGTGGCGTCCTCGGTCTTATAGTGAGTGAGGAAGGTATTGCAGTGGATCCGACGAAGATTGTTGCGATGCGGAGTGGCCTGAGCTTTCTACGGTAGCGGGAGTTCGGAGCTTTCTGGGGCTTGCCGGCTATTACATGCGCTTCGTGGAGAACTTCTCGCGGATAGCGTTACCCCTCACTACTTGACGAGGAAGGAGCAGAAGTTCTTTTGGACGCCGGAGTGCGCGCGAGCTTTTGAGGAGTTGAAATGTCGGTTGACCACGGCGCCTGTGCTGACTTCGCCGAGTGGGACCGAAGGCTATGAGATTTAATAGCGATGCTTCGAGCAGCGGTTTGGGTTGCGTGCTACTACAACATGGAAGTGTAATAGCTTATGGCGCGAGACAGCCAAAAGTGCACGAGAGGAACTATCCGGTCCATGACTTGTTGTTAGCGGCCGTGAGTTTTGCCTTGAAGCTGTGGAGGCATAATTTTGTACGGTGTGAAGATGGATATCTATGTCGGTCACAAGAGCGTGAAGTATCTGATTGATCAGAAGGATCTGAATATGCGACAGCGTAGATGGATGGAGTTCTTGGGAGACTATACATTCAAGATTCACTACGTGCCTGGTAAAAGGGAATGCGGTTGCGGACGCGTTGAGTCACCGAGCCCCAGCTCAAGCCAATTGGATATCGGTGCATGATGAGCGGTTGGTGCGGGAGTTGGAGGCGTTGGAGATTATTTGTGTGGATAGGCAATCAAGTGCTGAAGCAGTACTGCATTGGACTGAAGTCCATATATGACCTGGCTGATCGGATTCGGCAGCTTTGGATATGGATGTCCATATGAAGCAGCTCATGGTAGAGGCTCTGGATGGGTCAAATTCCCAATTCGTTGTGGAGGACGAATTGCTTTGGAAAGACGGTCGTCTGTGCATCCCAAGTGTGGGCAATTTGCGGGTGGAAATGTTGTATGAGGCACACCATACCAAGTACTCGATTCACCCGGGGAGCACGAAGATGTACCGCGATGTAAAGAAACTATTTTGGTGGCGGGTATGAAGAAGAAGTTGGCGTATACGTAGCGAAGTGCCAACTTGCCCTTGGTGAAGGCGGAGTGCCAAAAGCGGGAGGTTTTCTTAAGTCCTTGCCTATTCGGAGTGGAAATTCGACAACATCTCTATAGACTTTGTGCACGGTTTGCCAAGGTCGCAAAAGGGGGAAAACGACGCCATTCGGGTGGTCGTAGATCAGTTAACGAAGGTGTCGCATTTCATTCCACATAGGAAGGATGATCCAGTGGAGAAGTTGGCAAAATTATATGTGGATAATATAGTACGGCTTCACGGTGTGCCCCGCAGCATCGTGAGTGACCGAGAAGGGCGGTTCACGTCCAATGATAGAAGGCTTGTGCAGCAAATGTTGGGGACAAAGTTAAAATTCAGCACAGCCTTTCATCCGCAAACGGATGGGCAGACCGAGAGGGTCAATAGAACTATGGAAAGCATGCTCCGCATGTGTGTCTTGGACTTTGAAAAGCAATGGGAAGACCATATTTATATGGTATAAGATGTTGCACGCCGTTATCATGGCTGGAAACTGGTGAGTCAAGTTGTATAAGTGATTAGAAGTGGAGGATGCTACTTCTTTAGTGAGAACCATTCGGGAGAGGTTGCTTATCGCTCAGGACCGGCAAGCGAAGTACTATAATGCCAAGCACAGGAACGTGAAGTTCGCTGTGGGCGATTGGGTGTACTTAAAGATCAAGTCGTTCAAGGGTGTCTCGCGGGTGTGGCGATTGAAAAAGCTAAGCCCGAGGTACCTTGGGCCATTTGAGGTTCTGGAGCGATTTGGTGAAGCATGCCTTTTAATTGAAGCTTTCAGTGGAGCTTAGTGTTCTACATGATGTATTCCATATTTCGGTGCTACAGAAGGTGGTGCAAGAGCCTACGCGAGTGATCGCGGTCGATCAAGCGCCAGTTGATAGTGGATTAATGACGAAAGTAAAGCCCGAGCGGATTGAGGACTCGGAGGTCAAGCGGCTACGCAATAAAGAGACCAGGATGGTAAAGGTCCAGTGGGACAATTGCGGTCGTGAGGAGCTCTCTTGGGAGCGAGAGCAGACTATGCTTGACGAGTATCCGGAGTTGTTCCGCTCAGGTACAATTTTGGTTTTGTTCATGTCTTTCCTTTATATAATTTCGTGACGAAATTCTTTTAAGAGGGGGAGAGTTGTAACGCCCCGAAACTCAAAAGAACGACGGGGGACGTTTTGGGCCAGTTTTGGGTTCTGGCAGGAGGCACACGGCCTGGGACATGGGCGTGACCCAGGGCGTGTCAGGCTTGTGTCGTCGAGTTGGTCGAGAGGTCGACGAATTTCACTCGACGTTGTGTCGAGAGAGGGCACACGGCCTGCGACACGGGCGTGTCGCAGGGCGTGTCGACCCGTGTCGACACTCAGTCCGCGAAGTCGACAGTCTGCGCTCGATGAAGTGTCGAGACATGGCACACGGCCTGCGACACGGGCGTGTTGCAGGGCGTGTCGACCCGTGTCGACACTCGTCTCGGTGAGTCGACGAATTTTGCTCGACGATGTGTCGAGACAAGGCATACGGCCTAGGACACGGGCGTGTCCAAGGCCGTGTCGTCAGGTCGACGATCTTTACTCGACGAAGTGTCGAGTGTCGAGACCGTGTACACGGCATGGAGCCCAGGCGTGTTGAGGTAGACATGGGCAAGGACACTGGTGTGTCCTAGAACCCGTGCAGTGCTCGGGTTGTTTTTGGGATAAATCGATGGGGGTACACGGCCGGCCACACGGCCGTGTCAGGTGGAACACGGGCGTGTCAGGTCGAACACGGGCGTGTTCGATGCCCGTGTGTTGTTCCAGGCGAGTCGATTTTGACAGCAAATGAGGCACACGGACCTGGACACGGGCGTGTGCCAGGCCGTGTGCGGCCCAGATTGGACATTTCAGTCCCGAATCAAAGCCGTTCGTTTCTTTAATTGGTGATCCAACGGCTGGGGGTTGTTCCTGATGGGATATACCCGGGATTGGGCCTTAGAAACCCTCGCTTTTCACGAGTTGTTATCTTTCTAAAGCTTAGAGAGAGAGGAGAGCCAAGGAAGGAAGAGGAGCTAGATCCGGCCATTGGAGGAGCTTCGAAGCTCCAAATCGCGAGCCGACTCCGGATCCACAGAGGCAAAGCTAGTGCGGTGCTTTTCATCCGCTTACTTTTCCATGCGCCAAGAAGAATGCAAGGGTAACGATCTTCTTCTTAAGTATGTTAAGCTCTACTTCTTTGCAAAAGGGAAGACCCGCTCTCGCGAGTTTGCGGTGAGTTGGAGGCGTTCCTTCGGGTAGACATGAATAGTCCCAGTTATTAGAGTCCGTAAGCGAGAACGGACATAGGCATGTTGTGTGAAGCCTACCCGGACATGTTGGTCTGGATCGGTGATGTTGCATTGCATAAATGCCGGAGAAGACTCCGTGCGATTGGTTGTTTTTTCGGGTTTTCTACACGGTAGATTGCAACAGGGAGCCTTGGGGACTAACCCTAAGGTGCACCCGGAAAACTGGGCGGATGCGTGATCTTGCCAACATGGAGGCCTGAGAGCCAACTTGAAACATAACCGAGTTATGTGAAATTGTGTGACGAAAATGGGACTGGGAGAAGTTTGACCTGCGCATATGGCTTAAATTATCGTTGCGACGGAGCACGGGTTAGATGGAACCGTACACACTTCTATGTCGTTCGGGTTAAAGAGACCTAAAGTTACGTGGCACTTGCCGTTGGCATAGATGAGGGTCTTCGGGTTCTATGTCTTAAATTGTCGTGACCCATGCCGGGAAGACAAATGCCCATATGTTTGGCCGTCAAAGTGGCGGTGGTGGGTCTGGAATGTCTATGGCTTTAACTAACGTGACATCGACTGGTTCACCGAGATTGTGCCCTGAGTGCACGAGGTGTGTGGCCGTGTGAGCCTACGCCTGTGATGAAATGATTATTATTATATTGCTCGCTTGTGTAATAAAATTGCAGGGGAGGAGCATCGCCGCCCCGAGTTGGGGCGGGATCGTTATATTTGGTCAGCATTGCTGACCGTTGCCCTTTTGTTTGCCACCGTGCGGTGGTGATGTTGTTGCTGGTGTGCTGGACCAAGCGGTCAATAGCGGGCTAAAGCCCAAATTGCGAAGCCGGCCCTTGAAGGCTATTTGGAGTGTTTACTGCTTTATTCATGTTTGACCGGCTGCGTGCCGTGGTTTGTAAATCATGTAACATTAAGTAAACCATTTTGTAAGGCCTTAAGGCAGTAATTGTGTATGTACTTCATTCCTGGTTTGGCTATTTTAGTGGACATTCATGCTTTAGTGCTGAGTTCTTTATTGCAACATATATAAACTGCTTCCGCTAGAATGCTCTGTGTAGGACGTTATGATTAGTTGGATGGTTTCCATGAGTAACCACCCGGTCTGTCTGTAGTATATGGCGTCGGGCCCCGGCCGGACCTACTGCTATATGCTATGCGACGGATAGGGAGTGTTACACAGGGCCACTTGGACTTATCTGCAACAAATAATTACTTAACCTTAGAACCCCAATTGTTATTGGGTCTTTGGTTCAGGTTAGACTGAAATTTAGCATAATTTGTAGCAGCCCTTCTTCCAGGTAAGTTGGCATTCATCCTGACACTAGTGTTGTGCCAACAGTTAATGGCAAAGTGTCCCACCTTGCCGCAACACCAGCACTCATATCTATTATACCTTTTTTAGGTACAGTTTTAATAGCTTTGCTGTCAGCTGTTCTTAATACTGTAGGTACATTGTTTCTTTGCTTGAGTGTTGGATACCTCTTATCATTCATAATATCAGGCTTACCATGACCATGAATGATATCATGATCATATCTATTGGTAGGCTGTTGCACTTTTCTGAGAGCAATGGGGGAATTGAAGACAAGTGGCTTAATTGGGGCTTTCCCTTTTCTTTTGGAATTAGCTGCCCTAGTATTTCCCTTAAAACCCAATCCTTCCTTACCCTTTTGAGACACAAAGTCATCAATTAAGGGTAGGACAGATTTTGGCTTAGAGAAATAGCCACTATATCATTTTCCTTCTGAAGTCTGACTTCCAGACTTTTGATTTGATCACTCTTGAATGTGATTGTTCCCATCTGAATAACAGTTATGTTTTTCAGCTTGGCAATCTCATTCATCTTTTGATCCAGCAGCTTTTTGAATTAGATACAGCAAACTTAAGAGCTGCAATTTCTTAGCCTGAAATTTTAGTCAGGTTTTTGCATCTCTTAAATGCATGTAGCAAATCACCATATTCATCTATAAGTTGATGAATATCTCCTCCAGATTCAGATCCATCCACATCTCTTGATGCAGATGCTTCTGATTCTGAGCCAGTGTAATAATAAGAGTCTTCAGATAAGCTTTTTATCTTACTGGGACCAGGCTGATCTGGCAGTGATCTTCATAGTCAGTGCCATCAGCCCTTTGCACTGATGATCTTCAGTTCCATTATTGAGTCCAGCAATTGCAAGAACTCGGTCTCTTCTTCTGTTGACAAAACATACCAATATAAGCTTCAGCATCAGATTCAGAATCTGAGATGATGGATCTGTCCAGCTTTTCTCTTTCTTTGCTATAAAGGATTTCGCCTTCTTGTTCTTATACTGAGACTTCTTCTTATCTGCAGATTCCTTTCTTTTGTCTGGACAACCAGCTACTACATGTCCAGGTCTGTTGCAGCAATAGCACACAATCTTTGTAGTTGTTGACTTGCTAGGTTTTGACCTACTCTTGTCTTTTCTAGATGACTTTCTTTTTTGATAATATTCATCCTTGGACTGAGAGGAGGATGACTTAGTTCTCCACTGCTTCTTCTTCAAAAATCAATGAAACTGCCTTGTGAAGACAGCAGAGTCCTCATCAGAATGATTGATGTCTGAGGTGTTACTATCAGAACTTTCAGAGATCACTTCTGCAGCTTTCTTAGGAGGAGATAGAGACATCCTCCTGTCCTTTCTTGTGGATTCTGCCCTGAAGGCCACTGACTTTTCTTTATGGTCAACTTAGTTACTTTTCTTTTCCTCCTTTCTGGCCATGAGTTGCATTTCATAAGAAGCAATTTGCCAAATAGTGTTGTAGGAGAGATTTCTGCCAGTCTGGCCACTTCCCTGATGGCACAGATCTTGGTGTCCCAATCCTTAGTCAAAGATCTAAGAAATTTATCATTCAACTCATATGTACTAAAGACCCTTCCATATGACATTAGTTCATTCATAATTCTGAAGTACTTCTTGTAACATTCAGTGATGCTGTCTGTTTGCTTTGTCTGAAGCTCTATTATTCCTGATTAAGCATTGACTTTCTATCTTGCCTTAACTTCTTGATCCCTCCATGTAGACGATCAATGTGTCCACTTCTCCTGGAGGTTTTACAATGAATCAGATTTAGAATGCTGAGTCATCCATGGCAATCACTATAATATTTTGAGCTCTATTGTCCATAGTAGCCAAGATAATCTCATCCTTAGTCATTTCTGAAAAGTCTTTTGGTGTCCTCTGATTAGCATCAAGAACTGAGACTTTCATTGGAATATAAGACCCTTCCCTAACAGGTATATATATTCTTGGATCAGATGCTTCCATAAACAATCTGACCCTTCTTTCCATATTCCAAGATTTCTTTCCTGCATATGGGCAACTTCATGGAACCAAGTTCCTTATGATTTTCTCTGAACCCATCTTTCTAATTTATTCTGCCTCACATATCTTACTCAGACTGTTAAGTTATCTTTGAGCAACCTCCCTCTGATACCACTTGAAAGAATTCGTTCCACTTGAAATCTCTGACTGGATTTTCTTGTGTATGTTGGATCTTCTATTGTAATTGTGTTTTTGTGTACTTCGTCATCTTCAATTGATAGAATATGTCTTTATATAGACTTCATCTAAGGTTATCGGCTGATCCGGTTGCTAATCAACTTCTGACAGATCTGATAGTTGCAGTAGACTTGTTGGTTATGACAGTTGTCAAGTCTCCAGTCACTTCTTAAAACGTTGTCTCTATCAGCAAAGTGTCGAGTCTGAACTTCATATGTGTCGACACAAGTAGACTAAGTGTCGACACAATCCTTGGTGGTGTCGACACAGCTCTCATGGTGTCGACACTGCTTCTCGACATAGCTTCTGTAAGAATGTGTCGACACAAGTCATGTGTGTCGACACAGTCACTTCTTGTCTTGACACAATTAACTTAGAAGAAATTCTATTGTGTGTGTCGACACAAGTCTGTGTGTCGACACGTTGATGTCGACTGAACTTTTGTGTGTCGACACAAGTCCTGTCTGTCGACACAGTTGATGTCGACTGTACTTTCTGTGTGTCGAACACAATCCTGAGTGTCGACACATTTCTTCTGGTGTCGACACAGCTTTTCCCAAGTGTCGACACAATTGACTCCAGATGTCGACACAGCTTTTCTAAGTGTCGACAAAAGTCTTCACAAGTGTCGACACAGCTTCTTCTGGTGTCGACTCATGGACTTAGAAACTTTTCCTGCATATTTTTAACCTGCACATATAAACTAAAAACAACATCAAATACACCTTGATGAATATCATTGAGCTAAGTGAGGCTTCTCTAAATCTGGTACACATTTTTCAATGTACCCAACAAAAATTTGATGAAGAGATTTGAATATAAGCTCTTCCTGATCCAAGTTAAAGCATCCTGCAGCACAATCTGGATTGCTAAAGCTAGTAACTCCACTGATGCAAGTTCTCTCCAAGATGGAGATTTGGAGACCAGATAGCAGATCTGGAAAACAGAGGCGGGGTAAGATCAAAGAAAACACGATGACTAGCGATGTGAATAGCAGACCTATCCTAACCCAGCAGGGCAAGACCAGCAATTGGATCTTCGCACAGAAGTAGATCGGCGAAGGATCTGCACGGAGGCTGCCAGATCTAAGAAGCGGCGGCCAGATCTGAACTTTCCTCCTCCAGGCGGCACCAATCAGATCGGGAGAAACCCAGAAATAAAAAGTTTTCAAACTGGGCGACAAAGCTCTAGATCGAACGATTCTTTGCATAGATCTGAACTTTCCTTCGACTTTCTTCGTGATTCATACCCTAGATCGAACGAAGTAGAAACTGGAGCAAATCGCAAAACGGGAGAGACGCAGGCTTCCTTGTTGCGATCGACAGAAGAGTGTGCCAAACTTTATCCTCCGAGATCTGAGCGGCAACGAAAGAGAAACACGCGAAATCTCCAAACAGCGACCACGCCGACGGTGAAATCACGCGATTTCTTCCATCCAGCGATCCACGGCGGCGAAATCAAGCGATGTTGAGCGACCACGCCGACGGGAATCGAGCGACACTGAAAGCGGCGCCAGAAATTCGCAAACGGCGGCCGTAGAGAAAGTGACGATCGGGAGCGGAACCCTAGAAATTTTCTTGAGAATATAATTGTTCCGCTCAAGATAGTCCACTAAGGCTCATCGATGAGGAATGACCTTATATAGTATATCCAGCGTAGAGCCGTTACACTCTAGTAAAACGTAAACCAAGGGGTCGTTCCGAGTCGGTCCTTACACGTGCAGACATATAACTAAATATCCTAACAAATAAGTCCCCCCAATTTTGAGAGCCTTATTGTGTTGTGGGTAAGGAAAAGGTTACAACATTATGATAACTAAATTATCAATTAAAAAAATATCCCAAAATGCAATTGGTTATGGTGTTTGTCACTGTCCTCTAACCAAAAGTATCTACGCCCACCTATATACAAAAATATAGATTTGGCCCACCGCCAGCAAATAATTCCAATTAAAAATTAAATCAGGTGCTCATGATATATGTATTTCTATATATAATAATGTATGTATTTCTATACCGGCAAGTGGCTCCGCCCCTACAGTCAATTTGACAGTACCTCAATCGTGGCAATGCACTGAGAGGATCCTCAATGCCCCGCGCGATAGTACTTCAACCAAGGCATTGTCTCAGCATGACGGCGCTCCCGTTGCTCGCAAACCTGGCTCTGATAGCTAGTACTATGTCAAAGTTTGTAATGGTGAAGTGAATGCAATATTGTTTTTCCCTTTAAATATAAGTGATTGTTTTTATTTGTAAAGCAAGTCTTTCTTGTTAAATATTATAAAAGTTGTAGTATCGAGTAATTAGTTTCTAAAATATGTGTGTATATAATAGGAAGTTGTTACAAATTGAAAAGTTGAAAATGATCCGTAAACTAGATTGTAGTTTTTTTTACCCT